>PITA01002976.1:59942-78830 GCA_004023965.1 Spilogale gracilis
ATTATATGGGTGGGAAGAGGAAGGCGCTTAAGAAGAACCAGAAGACCCTGGAGGGGGCAACCTGATACAGAACTGAATGAAATCTATGAGTAGGGTGTTCTATTAGCAATGGGGGAAACCAAACGAAGTCAACTCCCATCCCTTGTCCTTTTGAAGACTAGCTTTGATGAGTAATTCATTTGGGTTCAGAGTGAAAATGATGGCCCAGGTTTTCGGAAACTTTCTGATGCCCATTATCTTGTTCATTTGGCCATATATTATTTCTCACACTATTTGATTTTCCAATTTACACTGTATGTTCATTAAACATGGAATTATGATTGATATATAGGTATACATATATACGTATACACAAGCTAAAATGCCTGGAGCTCTCCATATAAACACTGTGTGTTCAGTGAATGAATTCTCAGACATGGAATAAAATAAAATACACACACACACCCCAGCATTTTCCTCCAGGATTCAAGCCAGGCCAAATAACAAGGTTGTGGCAGGGATGTGGGGGTGTGCTAGGAAGATACTTCTACTTACATATTCATTCCTGCCTGTATTACATGACATAGATACAACTTCAGTAATGGAGACCAAGTAAACATGACTTGAACAGAAGTTTATTTCTCTCTCATATAATGTGGCTGCTTCATAGCATCCAAACTTGAGTTCCTTCCACCTTTCGTAGGGTGTTATTCTCATCTACATGATCCAGGTAGCTCACCACAACATCCACATCCCCGCTGAGTAGGAAAAAAAAGAAAAGTACATCTTTCCTTGTAAGACCACAACTCTTCACAACCCTTTGCTAGAGTTTAGTCACATGACTCCACACCTAGTTGCAAGGGAACTTGGGAAATGTGGTCCATATCCTGAGTTGCCAAAGGTCCAACTAAAAATCACTGTCCTCTAACAAAAAAAAGAAGGGAGAAACGAACATTGAGGCAATTAGCCATCTCTGTCACACTGTCCAGCATTAATAAAACAAAAGTAAAAAGATGTGGATTTTCAAATTGCTGGAAAAAAGCCCCAGTTGACTCAGGAGTAGATGGCACTGGCTGCTATCATGAGTCCCCTAATCTACCTGTAGTCATTCCAGATGTTCATTCAGGGAAAAGACCATTCTCAACTTTGCATATTTGCCTTTTAAAAGCCTGCACTTTCTTGTATTAAACTCTGATACTCTCAAACGTCTTTTCCTATGTCAAATTTGGGTTTTCATACTACAGATAAAATTTTATGTTTTTTGACCACTAGAGCAGTTAAAGCCCACTTTGACTACTGTATATACAAGACTAGAAAATTAATGCATTTGGTGTGAAATCAGGGATCTGCCTGCATTTTACTTGAAAAATAAGAATAAAAAGCCAGTGAGCTTTTTATTTTATTTTATTTTAAAAATAAAAAATATTTTATTTAAAAATAAAAATAAAAATAAAATAAAAATATTTTATTTTATTTTAAAAATAAGAATAAAAAGCCAGTGATCAGATAATCTTCTAGTTCTAAAAATTAAAGGAACCATATAATAGTTAAAATCTAGGGACTCCCCTCTACTTGCTAGAGGGCATGCTGCATGATTCACAAATTGCTTCAAAAAGCCAAACAGATTTTCAAATAAAAAAATACTTAAAACGGGAATATTTTTGGATAAAAGCATAAATAAAAGGTGTTGCTGGGTTTTTATTTAAAACAATAGTTAAGGGCGCCTGGGTGGCTCAGTTGGTTAAGCGACTGCCTTCGGCTCAGGTCATGATCCCGGAGACCCGGGATCGAGTCCCACATCGGGCTCTCTGCTCAGCCGGAAGCCTGCTTCTCCCTCTCTCACTCCCCCTGCTTGTGTTCCCTCTCTGGCTGTGTTTCTCTCTGTCAAATAAATAAAATCTTAAAAAAAAAAAAAATAAAATAAATAAAATAAAATAAAACAATAGTTAAAATCTATTGAGGACTTACTTTCCGCCAAGTGCCTTATCTGCATTATCTTATTTAGAATGCTAAAATTTAAAAAAATGTTGAGGAGGGTGCTACTTTTACTATCTTCATTTTCAGCTGAGGAAACTGGGCTTAAGAGAGTTAAGTAATTGCCCATGCTACCCAGCTAACAAGTGACAGAGCCTGGGCTTGAACACAAGACTCTAACACTAGTATTGATATCTTTAACCACTGGGCATACTGCCATGGAATAGACAACCGTGAGCAGTGTCTCAGGCAATCTTCCTGCCAATCATCACATGGATAGCTATTGACCCTGTAAATCACTCTCTCTGCAAGTATGGGGTGGGGCAGCTAAGCTAGAGAACAAAAGTTCCAACCTTCAGTATTTAAGAAGTTGTCTTAGAAAATTAAAGCCCCCATAAAGTCTTTGTACAATGAAAAAATTCAGAAAAATTTCAAATGTATAAATATAGTTCTACATTTGATCATTTTCTTCTGTAATTATTAGTGCCCACAAAGTCTAAGCTATTCCAAATGTGAGATCTACAAACTACTCTTTTGTAGCATTTTCTGCTATTGTAACTTATCACATAATAATTTAAGTCTACCTCACTGGTGGAGAGTGGACTCCAGGAAGATATGTCCCTGGCTTTATTCCCAAATTCAGAACAGAATGTGTGTCCAATAATTGTTTATTGAGTGAATCAATGTTTTCCTTCAATATATCCCTTTAGCATTATTTGCAACCTATGAGAAATAGTTAATATAAATATTATAATTATATTACCAGATGTTGCTGTGCTTCAAAATTTGATACTAAGAACTTGCACTATAAAAAGTTTTGCTTAATCCATGTTAACTTATCACACGAATTTAATATCCCCCTGACTTGTGTGTATCTGTGTTCCCTGTGGAATTTCATTTCTATTAATAAGTTTGTTTACTGGACTACTTTTTGCCCCCAACATTTTGTGTGGTTGGTTTTAAATTTGACACCAGTTGATATGAAGGAGTCAAGTCATTAAGATCTCAAACTGCTTCAAGAACAAGGTAATTAAGCTCTAAGAAGAATGACCCCAGGACCAATCTGTCCTTAATAAACCCATTCTTGAAAAGAAATTCCTTCTCTTAGTTATACTGATTTCTCCCAGGAATTTCAGGTGAAAATTCCCAAATTATTTTTACCCTGGAATTCTTATTCATCATCTAGCAGACAAGACACCTACTAAATTTACAGATACTGAAAACTGAAAGGACTTTACTTCCTTCAGGTTTTTTAGTGGTTGCCCTCTCAAATGCATGTTTGTTTTATTGCTTCCTTTTTTGAACAAGCCCTCTCTCTCCACATCTATCTCCTACTCCAGATTTTCAACTATAGGATTATAAAGAGCCCATAATTTCCCAGGTGAGAATTGGCCACAGGTTTAAATATATCATGTGAGCCCTTAGTCTCTGAAAGGATAAAAGCACCAGTGTCTGTGAGGTTAAATTGAGGGCTCCTCACTAAACACTCATGGGAAGAAAACATGCAGACTGGCTAGCTGGTTTTCTTCTATAAGCTTTTTTCCCCAAACTTTTTATTTGAAAGCTGTCACATCTTTAGAAAAGTTGAAAGAACAGTTTAATGAATAGCTATGAACCCCTCATATAGGTTAAACAGTTATTAGCATTTTCCATGTTCCAAATGTTCCAAAGAAAATTTTCTTTCTCTTTATACATCTATATACTTATGGATATAGATGTACACATCTACATATTTTTACTAAACCATTTGACAGTAAATTGCAGAAATTATAATACCTCACCCCTAAATATTTACATTATATTGCCTAAAAAAATAATATTCTCCTACATAGCCACAATACCATTGTCATACCCAAGAAATTTGTCATAAATTCAATAATATTATATAATACACAGTCCACAATTGTCCCATAATACGTTTTATTGTTGAGCTTTTTTCTTCCTCCTTTTTTTTTTAAATGGGGACAGTTCCGCATATTCATTCAAGGTTCACACATTGCATTTAGTTATCAGATATATATAATCTCTTTTAATCTAAATATACATACCTCCAGCCCTGACCTTTTTGTTTTGCTTTGTTTTTCAAGTTGTTGTTTCTTTTTTTTTTTAAGATTTCATTCATCTACTTGACAGAGAGAGAGAGATCACAAGCAGGCAGAGAGGCAGGCAGAGAGAGCAAACAGGCTCCCTGCGGAGCAGAGAGCCTGACCAGAGAAGGGCCTCGATCCCAGGACCCTGAGATCATGACTTGAGCTGAAGGCAGAGGCTTTAACCCACTGAGCCACCCAGGCACCCTGTTTTTCAAGTTTTTAAAAGAGTCCAAGATAGTTGTCTTATGGAACATACCATATTCTGAGTTAATCTGATTGTTTCCTTATGATTTAATTCCGCATAAGTGATCTTGGCAAGTATAATACATTCTGATGCTATTCCCAGGAACTTTGAACAGACTCCAGAACAAGGATTTTTATCAAGGGCTGAGTGATCAGATTTAAAAGATTAAGAGGGAAAAAATGATAGTTACTATATACTGCTTTGAACAGAAGAGTGAGATGTCCAAAGCAAAATGAAAGATGGGGTATCCAAGATTATTACTAACTTATGTGTCTGAAAGGGGCCCTTGTCATGTCAAATTAATAACCTTTGTGAAATCATCAGAACTGAGATTTACGTAGGGTTGGCCTCTGCCCTAGCAAAGTGGATAATGACTAATTTAGTGCAATTTCAGAAAGGCAGAAGGCCACTCTGTCCCACTCAGCTACACTGCCTCTATTGTGTTAGCAATGATTCCCATCAAAGCTCTTTAATGAATAGCTACTATATGTCAGGCCTGTGCTTAGTGTTTTATTGATCTCTATCTTACAACAACCTCATAAGGTAAACATTATTCTCATGTTATAGATGGGAAACTGAGACTTAATGATACAACTTCATCAAGGGTCCAAGCAGCATATTCGACATTTAAATCAGAATCTGTCTCACTAATTAAAGTCTCATAATCTTGTATTCTACCTGGTGTTCCTCTATTCCCCAGTCTCATCTCATGTACCAAATAGCTTTGTCTTCTTTCTCTAGACCATACACTGCACTGAGCATCCAATAACAGCATTTTATGTTAATAGGTCCTTCTAGAAATTAAAGTATTATTGTTTGTGCCATGTCTACTTTGTGCTAGGCTTCTTGCTGAATGCTCTTCACACATTTCCTCTACCTAAGAACCACATAAAGAAGGTATATATTAATAATGTCCCACGGTCACTCAACTAGTAAATGGAAGAGTGGTAGACCTAAACCAAGCTGACTAGAGGCCGAAGCTCCCAACCAAGATACTTTTCTGCCTGGCTGTAGGAATAACATGGCAACTCTGAACAAAACAATGGCACAGAGACTTGCAAATAGTAATAAAGGCCAAAACACTGATTCATTAAGCTCTGAACTCCTCTGCCCCCATACTGTGAGGAGCACAACTCCAAAAGAGACTCCCAGAACATTCTCCTAAATAGGCTATGGGCTCATGGGCTCTTGGCAGGAAATCACTACACAAGACTCCTCCCCCACAGAAAAAATATTAGTCCTCTTAGATGCAGCAAGAACCAGGAGCCAAGGTACTACTAATGAGAAGAACACACATGTTCTATCTCTATTTGAATTCCCTCCTACACAAACACTTCGAGATGATTGGGTCTAATAAAGAAAAAAAAAAAAAAAAAAGATGTTTCCTGGCAGCCCTAGAGAGCAAATGTCCCAAACTAAAATTCAGAACACAGTCTGACTACACTTGCTATGCCTATAGTAAGGATATCCCAAGAAACAAATAAACAAACGAATGAAAATCAGCTTAGCCAAATGCATCCAACCTATTCTTCAATGCTTTTAGTGGACACGAAGTCCAGAACATGAGGCCGGGGTTACTTCCTAGGGTGCATATCCTGGTCTTTGCATATCCTTATGTATATCCTGGTCTTTGACAAGTGTGCCTTATCCAAGACCCACCTCCCTACCATGGCTGATTGGACCTAGAAGGATGTCAAGGAAAGGAGAGTGAGGCAGGGAAGGAAGGATAACAAATACAGTGGTACTTTACAGAGCTGGCTTCTGTTTGGGATCAAGCATGACCGGTTGCTCCATCTCCCAGGACCGTCTTCCAACAGGCCACTTGAGTGAATGCATCTTAGGTCTGGCTCCAGAAAGTGGAAGAGGGAAGAATTTATCCACTGGCTCCCTTGGCCAAAGGTTTTCTCAATGAGTTGTTAACTCCTCCTTACTTCCCAGTTGCTCTACACAGGCACTGAGCAGGTCAGCATCAGGAGGAAACCCATTGACTTATTCCAGGTGAAAAAACAGGACTTTGTCAGGTTGCACCTATAAAAAGTCAGTGGGAGCCTACAAAGAACCAGTAACAGAGACAGAACAAATAAGCAGAGGCTCATGGTTCAGGTGAGTCTGAGAGCATCTGAAGTGGCTCCTAAGACGTGTCTTACACAACATCCTTGTCCACTCAGCACAAGTCCAGGATTCCTACTGGACATTTCCACGTGAGTGTCTGATGTGAAGCTTCACATGGTCAAAAGAGAACTTTTCCTCCTTCCCCACTCCAACATGCTCCTCCTTCATATTCCCTTTTTTGGCCAACAGCATCTTGATCCAACTGGTTGCCAAGCTAAAAGTCAAAGAGTTGCCGTTGGATTCTCATTTTCTCACCACACTGCCAGTACAGTATGTCCTGTTGCCTCTAGCTACAAAACATATCTGGTCCCATTCCCAATCCATTCACTTCTCTGTGTCCACACTACAACCAGCCTAACCCATCCATCATCAGATCCCAGGTGGGCTCTTCTGGACTAACCGGTCAGTCCACCTCCCCTTAACCCCTCCACAATATAAACCCCATACAGCTACAGCCAGAGTGAGCTTTTTTGTTTTGTTTGTTTTTTAACATTTCATTATTAAAAAACAAACTTCATATACAAAAATAGAAATAATAGTAAATCAAACCCCAATTCAACAAGTATCCAATTACAGCCAATCCTGTTTCATCTAACCTCTAATTTTAAGGAAAACCTCAGATACCATATCATTTGATATATAATGATATGGTTTTACCTAAGTTTGCATCTCTTCAAAATAGGAACTCTAAAAGAAATAACTATATCAAGGGGAAGATAATAAAAATTGCAAACAATTGTTTTAAAAACCCTAACTACAAAACATTTCAGGGCACTCTTTATAAAAGTGAAGCAGGTCATGTCACTTCCTTGCTGAAAATCTTCCAGTGGCTTCTCATCATGCTTTCTATAAACAAAGCCAAATTCTTTATTAATACCCAGAAGGTTTGACCTTACATGACCCCTGCCTATGTCTCTGGTCCCAACCCAGCCAGGCTCTCTCTGTCCACTGCACACCAACCACACTGGCCTTCTTTGTGTTCTGCAAATGCTCCATGCCCGTTCCTCCTGAGAGCCCTTAGCTGATCTCTCTGCCTAGAAGTATCATCCCTGTCATCTTCTATGCTTGGCTCCTTCTTGTCTTTGAGGTCTCAGCTTACATAGAACACCTCTTGTCACCAGTCTCAAGTAGCCATGCAGTCATTACCACATTACCTTCTTCTAATTCTCTCCATAGTCCTTTGCCCATGACATTTCCGGTGTTCCCTGGACACAGTTATGCTTATTGTCAAGTGTGACTATTAATAGTAACTTGCTGGCTCTCAAATGTGGGCAACAGATTTTATGATCACCTTATTTGTAAGAATCTTATTTTTGTTTGATTTCGGCTTATTTATTGTCTATCTCCTCCTGCAAGGATATGCAGTCTTTAGCATATATTCTCTGTGCCTCGAGCTCAGAGGCTATTTCTCCACTGTATCCACAGTGCTCGGCACTGGAAGGTCTGAGGAAGGAAGGAAGGAAAGAAGGAAGGAACAGAGGGAGGGTTTGGGAGGGTGGGAGGGAAATCTTAGGCTTTGACTTTCCAGTTCCTGCTTTAAATCATTCTTTGTATTCTCTGTACTTGGTTTCCATAATCTTCTATAAATGTTCCTATTTTGCTTAACATAGATAGCATGCATTTCTGTGACTCACAACCAAGTAATTCCGGAGAGTTGTTAATTTCTTTTAAGAAATTGTTCATTTTCACCTTTATAATATACTTTCTTCCAGTCAGTTGTTCTGTTTAATTTTAGAAAAATTATTAAAGGAGCCATAGGTATGGACTGAATAATTATATCCCCCCAAAGATCATATGTTGAAATCCTACCCCCCCAGTGCAATGGTATTAGGAGGTAGAGCCACTGGGAGGTGAGTAAGTCATGAAGGTGGAGCCTTCATCCATAGGATTACTGCCTGTATAAAAGGGACCCAGAGAGCTCTCATGTCTCTCCCGCTGTGTGAGGACCCAAGAAGACAGCTGTCTATGAACAGAGGACTCTGACCAGGAACCTAATCTGCCAGCACTGTGATCTTGGACTTCCCAGCCCTTGAAACTGCAAGAAATAAATGTCTGTTGTTATAAGCCACCCCGTCTTGGGTTATAAGCCTCTGTTATGGCAAACAGAACTAAGATAGCTTTCCTTCTAAAACAAGGAAAATCCACAAATAGTATTTTCTTTGACCATAAGCCATTGTGAAGTTTGAACTGCAAAGAAGCAGTCTAAACAAAACAAATCATTTCTACTCTACAAATTACCATACATATTAGTGACACTGGCAATAAAATTTCAGATCCTGATTATACATGGGCCCATTTTTACAAAACATTTCAATAAAAAAATATAGTATGTCGTCAAAACAACAATAAATCCTTGAAATAAGACCCAGATTTTTTTTTCACTCAAGCTGGTAAAAAACCCATGTATGCCATTGCCTTCAGGTCACCCCCTTTCAGGAAATTCATGCTTTTAATAAGCACTATAAAATTAAAGCCATTCTGTAAGGAAAAGAATGGTAGGAGTCTCCGTTCAGACAGAACAATATAAAAATCAAGTCTTGGTCTTGTGTTTTGTTTTTTCATAGAAGTGGTGGGGGCTAGGGGTTGCCTTGAACTTCAGATGATAACTAATGATAAAAATGTTGATTTACAGCATACAATATTAAGAAATATTTAATAAACTCACTTCCCAAGTAGTAGTAGCTATCTTTGAATAAAGAATGAGGTTACCAACCACTGGTGGGGACAACAAAGTTCTACTGAAGAAATGTGCCTCGGGGGCACCTGGGTGGCTCAGTTGGTTAAGCGACTGCCTTCGACTCAGGTCATGATCCTGGAGACCCGGGATCGAGCCCCACATCAGGCTCCCTGCTCAGCAGAGAAGCCTGCTTCTCCCTCTCTCACTTCCCCTGCTTGGGTTCCTTCTCTCTCTGTGTGTTTCTCTCTGTCAAATAAGTAAATAAAATCTTAAAAAAAAAAAAAAAAAAAAAAAGAAATGTGCCTTGGACCACCTCCCCTTCAACCTCAGATCTACTTTCCTTTCCTGACAAAATAGGAAAAATGAGTTTTAGCAACTAAAGGAAACACAGAGGGCCTCACTATTGGCACATACTCCACGTTCCTCTAGTGAGCCCATTCTTATTAGAGGTAAGTGCTTTTTCTTCAGGAAAGGTGCTACATGTTCACTCATTTCATGAGAATTTATTGCCCTGAGCTGTGATTTGGGTGTACAGTGGTGAATAAAAGAGGTAAAACCCCTGTATTCTGGAGCTCGCAGTCTTATGGTACCCCGGAACTAACATCGCTCAAATAGCAGCCTATGTCATCTTCCTATTGAGGCAGCATGACATCCTCTCTTGTCAGTCAGAGCCTAGGTTCAAATCCTGATTTTACCACTTAGGAGCTCTGTTATCTCAGGCAAGTTACTTCATTTCCCTGTGCCTTGGTTTCCTCTTCTGTAACCTCACAGCTTTACTGGGAGGATTAAATTACTATAGCAATTAACAGGATAAAACAATTAGATTAGTATCTGACAGAATAAGCTATAGATGAGAACTCGCTGTTTCTATTAGTATCCCTGCAAAGGGTGGGATTGATTTGGAAAACTTAATCAATGAATGTTATGCACCCAAACATTTCTGACCAGTTTCCTGGTAGCCAGGCCCTTTTTCCTCCAGACAGGAATTAGGAAGTTTCTTATCTGGAAAAAGAAAAAGAATGGTTCCAGAGAAAAGACCTCCACAGAATGGCATTTGGAAGTTTCCCAGCATTTGAGCCAACTCTCTGCCAATCACCCTAAAAAAACGAGCATCAGGCAGTAAGCCCCACCCAGGTCAGGAGCATTCCCCACTCTGCATTATTAATAGGGAGACCTTTAAAAATAGAGAGACGCCAAGACAAACAAACAGATAATGGCATCTCAGAGTAAATAAAGAAAAGATAGGAAACTGAAAAGAACTCTAATCTTCTGAAGATTAAGGAAGAATAATTGCATCCATAAAACAGCATAGAAATGCTATGGAAAAAAAAGAACAGAGAACAAAAGTTCTTGTAAAATTAAAAATAGAGTTGCTAAAACTGAAAATTCAATAGGACAGTAGGAAAATAAAGTAAAAAAAATATTTTTAAAAAATATTTTATTTACTTGGCAGAGAGAGAGCAAGAGAGCACAAGATGGGGTTAAAGATTCATGAGTATGTGAACACTGGACTTGGAATAACATAGATTGGGTTTTCAGACTCTGGTATGAAGCTTCCAGCGAGGCAAAAGTCATGTGTGTCAGAACACTTGTTGGCTTGCAATCTTGTTGTCACCTTCAGTCAAAATGGTGACATCAGGTGTTTTTTTACTATTTTATTTATTTATTTATTTGACAGAGAGAGATCACAAACTGGCAGAGAGGCAGGCAGAGAAAGAGGAGGAAACCGGCTCCCTGCTGAGCAGAGAGCCCAATGCAGGCCTCCATCCCAGGACCCTGAGATCATGACCTGAGCCGAAGGCAGAGGATTAACCCGCTGAGCCACCCAGGCGCCAGAGGCATCAGGTTTTTTTGAATGGTTTTTGTCAGTGTTGGTTTGAGAACATGCTGTGTGAAATGATAATGATTACTATTAAATTAATGATGATAATTAAGTACCCACACACCAAAATTTAAAATAAAAGATAAAGATGGTTAGTACAAAAGAAAAAATTAAATATATAAAAGATCAAGCCAAGTCAAATTAGGAGTTCCAGAAAGAAAAAGCAGGGAGCAAATCTATTAAAGAAAGAACTCAAGAGATTTTTCCCAGAGCTCGAAGAACAAGAATTTTCAGGTTGAGAGAAATTAGCACAAAAGAAAAAAAATAGATAAAAAAAACAGCATCATGAAATTCCAAAACACCGGACATAAAAGAAAGAAATGTGGGGCGCCTGGGTGGCTCAGTTGGTTAAGCGACTGCCTTCGGCTAAGGTCATGATCCCGGAGACCCGGGATTGAGTCCCACATTGGGCTCCCTGCTCAGCATGAAGCCTGCTTCTCCCTCTCTCACTTCCCCTGCTTGTGTTCCCTCCCTGGCTGTGTTTCTCTCTGTCAAATAAATAAAATCTTTAAAAAAAAAAAAAAAAAAAGGGAAGAAATGTAATCCTTACCTCAAACCATATGCCAAAATTATGCCAAGTAGATTATAGATTTAAATATGTAAGCCAAAACTTGAAATCTTTTAGAAAAGAATATAGTATCTCTTTATGTCCTTATGATAGAGAAGTACTGTTTAAATAAGTCACGAAGTTTATAAATTATAAAGAATAAAAGATGCACATTTGACTACATTAAATATAAAACTTCTATTTCATCAGAGGAGACTATATCAAAGACTGCCTAGGTGTTCACTTATCCTTTGTCTCTTCCTACACACAGTCAGACTGCATTTCTTAGCCTCACCTGCAATAAGACATAGCCATGTGACTGCGTACTAGCCAGTGAAATGCATTCATTTAGGACAAGATACCCTCCATCACTTTAACTATATCTGGCTTACAGGATTTTTATATTTTCAGCATTTTTGAAGGTTTGAGACATATATTTATGAAGCACTAGCTTTGAACTCAGCATGAAGTCAGGTACAGCAGAGAAACAGTACTGCTTTGTGGTTAAGGACACCACTCTAGAGCCCCTCAGGTCTGCCAGCTACTAGCCTTGTGACCTTAGACAAGTTACTTCACTTTTCTGTGGCTCATTTCCTTCATTCATAAAATGTAGCTCATAACAAGGACAGGGTCTACCACATGTAGGCACTGTAAACTTTCAATAATAAATAGTAAGCATTCAAATATCTTCTATTACTTTTTTTTTTTTGAGAGAGAGAGAGAGAGAGAGTGAGCATATGATTGTGAGCAAGGGCAGGGGAGAGGGAGAAAGAATCTTAAGCAAGGTCCACACTTAGCATGATGTCTGACACAGGGCTTGATCTCATGAACCTGAGATCATGACCAGAGCTGAAAATCAAAAGTTGGACGCTTAACCAACTGAGCCACCCAGGTGCCACCAAGCATTGGTATTTTTTTAAAAATAAGGATGATTCTATTGTGCACCAGGTTGAGAATGACTGCTTTAACTAATTCTTAGTTGACTTCTTTACTATTCCCCATGTAATGGCTCAAGACTCCCTTATTTCTTCAGGTCCCCAGCTCTACCCCTGATCCTCTTATTCTTGGCCAATGGTTATTCTTCATCTCTCATATCTCATCTTTTACTCTATTCTTCCTTTCTCTTCCTATTTCAGGAGAATATGTGTATCCTCAGACTCATTCACTGCCTTCATTTTGCAATTATTATACCATGATATGGAGTAGACCATTTATCTGTCCACTCTCCAACTGGACAGTGACTCTCCAGAGGCAGGATTCATTCATCTTCGCACTGTCACTGTAAAGAAAGGTGGTAGCATATTCCCAATGCCAAGGAAGAAACACCCAGCATGGGGATAGGTATTTCATAAATGTCACTGAATGGGGAGGTGGGGCCTTTACCTGGGTCTTGAAGGATCAGTAGGAATCAAAAAAGAAAAGAGGAAATTTTATGAGATATAGAAAATAAAAACTAAGGTATGAGGGGCGCTGGGTGGCTCAGTCATTAAGCATCTGCCTTTGGCTCAGGTCATGATCCTGGAGTCCCGGGATTGAGCCTCACATCAGGCTGCCAGCTCGGCCGGAGGCCTGCTTCTCCCTCTCTCACTCCTCCTGCCTATGTTCCCTCTCTGGCTGTGTTTCTCTCTGTCAAATCAATGAATAAAATCTTTAAAAACAACAACAACAACAACAAACTAAGATATGAAATTCAGAACAGCAGCATTTAACTCTTCCTAGAACCTTGCAGGAACTATCATCATTGAACTTAACCATGCATACAAATAACCACTACTTCACACCAAAATTCCTCTGGTTGCAAATTAAAATATGGCTTCTGAAAGTACTCTGTCAAGTATAAAAGACAACATAAATGCAAGGATGCTGTTAAAAGAAAAAAGAACCCACAAGAAAGAGAAATCAGCAAAAAGTATCATTTTGTTTCAACAAGGAGATACAAGTGCAACTCTCTCCCTCCTGTTGTTCACTGTCTACATCTGTAAAATGGAGACAATAAAGAATACTTCCCTTTATGGGACTGATGAGGTGTTTAAATGGGTCAATAAGTAGGAAGAAGGTAGAAGAGTGTCCAGTATATAGTAAGCACAATAAATTGTTAGCTTTTAGATGATATTATAGACAAAACCCCATTATGATATACTAAAGATCATTACAGCTATTCACTCCTGCTAAATAGCACTGTAATTACACTGTCAAGGAGGTTTGGAAACTCAAAAATAGCTACCAAGTCACCCTTGTGGCCCCTGTTCCCAGGGAAACTAACTCGTTTCCTTTAACTTTTCCTCATAGGTGTTATTTTCCCAACCTTTACTCACTGTCCCTTTCCTCCACCATTCTGAAATTCTGAGGGACAAGGGAGGCTGCACTGTATGGACCACCTTCCCTCCCTGGTCCTTTTGGCAACTCTGGTTAATATCACTAGAGCTTTGTCTAATTTTGTTCATTTCCTTAAAGAAGTAAGTTGTCACGGTTGATCACTTTTATCTTTGTCTTCTATTTTATCGATGGTCACTCCCTTTTTTTAAACTATTGAGGTGGGAAAGTTTACCCTTTTTAGTGTACAGTCCTATGAGGTTTAACAAATACATACAACCATGTAACCAACACCATGAAGATATGCAGCATTTCAATTATCTCAAAAAGTTCCCTTATGTCCTTTTGTTGTCTCTATTTTCTGCCCTACAGTTTTGCCTTTTCGAGAAAGTCATATAAATGGAATCAGATACTCTGGTTTTGAGCTTTCTGAATCTCAATTCTTTTACTCAGCATTATGCATCTGAGATTCATCCATATTATTGCATGTTATCAGAAGTTAGCTCCTTTTTATTGTTCAGGGTTCCATTGTTTGGATGGACTATAGTTTGTTTATCCTTGCACCAGTTGAGGGACCTCAGGTTGTTTCCAGTTTCTGGTGCTTATGAACAAAGCTGCTATTTATATTTGCATGTAGGTTTTTATATGAACATAAGTTCAACATGCTTGAGTAAACACCTAAAAGTAGGATTACTGGGTCATATGATAAGTGTATTTCAACTTTATAAGAAACTGCCAATTTGTCTTCCAAAGTGACTATACATTTTGCATTTCCACCAACAATGGATGAGAATTCCAGTTGCTCTGTACCCTCATCAGCACAGTTACTACTGTATTGTATTTTATTTTATTTAAATTTTATTTTATTTTTAACTATCTTTTGTGCGTGTAGTATCTCACTGTGGTTTTAATTTGCATTTCTCCAATTATGTTGTGTGTCTTTTCTTTTTTTAAAAAAAAAGATTTTATTTATTTGACAAGAGAAACACAGCCAGAGAGGGAACACAAGCAGGGGGAGAGAGAGAGGGAGAAGCAGGCTTCCCGCCGAGCAGGGAGCCCGATTTGGGGCTCGATCCCGGGTCTCCGGGATCATGACCTGAGCCGAAGGCAGTCACTTAACCGACTGAGCCACCCAGGCGCCCCTTGTGTGTCTTTTCATGTGCTTATTGAGCATTTGTACATTTTTAAATTTTATTTTCAAGTCATTTGTCCATTTTTTTAAAAACTGTGCGATGTTTTTTCCTTATTTTTCAGTTTTGAGAGTTCTTTAAATATTCTAGATGCAAGTCCTAAATCACATATGGATTTCCTGCTTACTTTTTTATCCTCTCAAGGGACTACATTTGATATTTCTGAGAAGAGATTTCAGTAGCCTATAGCCACTAGCCACAAGGGAGGCAGATGTTTAGGGAAGAAGACAGGGAAGGCCTTAACTGTATGGAGCCCAGAGATTTTCACTCTGTTCATTCTGTTATATACAAGTTAGAACAATACTGAGGGTCTATGGTAAAAAGGAAGAAACACACAAAATAACACAAACGTTTTCTAAAAGTGGGCCAAAACCATAAGGGAAGTGTTAGCTTGGTACCTATTTCACTTTGAGATTGAACCAGGAGCTACCACTTTCATTCTGCCCTTTCCCTTAGAGCAAGGACTCCCCCACTCTACTTGCCTTATCTCCAGCTCTGGTAGGACCCATCTGATTGGCTGAGCACCTGAACCAAAATCAAAGAGGAAAAAGTGGTTGGTCCTGAGAGGAGGCCATGGAAGAACAAGAAGGAGTTCCTTGTTGCCCACCAGGGAGATTCAGTGTGTTTTGAGCAATGACTTTCCACGTTGGAACATCATTTAGACTCCTCGTGTACATTGGATTGATAGCAAGCTTTTTAAGTAGGAAAGGCTTAGAGGTGGTAATCTCTTTGGGATTGCTGGGGGATTAGGAGTAGCATGAAGCTATGTTTTCGAAGCTCTTCACAAAGGATTATAAATATCAATTCTCCATATCAAAGAAGAGAGCAAAAGTGAAGCTTTCTTCTAACACACTGTAACATCCCACCTTCTAGCCATCGAGGAAGAATTAGGAAGACAATGAGCCCAACTCCATGTTTGTGTTTCTACTAATTCATTTTACACAAAGTAAAGATAGACAGATGACAGGTAAATAGACAGATAGGTAGATGATAGATAGATAGATAGATAGATAGATAGATAGATAGATATAGAGATATAGATATAAATATAGATATAGATAGATGATATAGAATCACAGGCTTTTAACTCCTAATCAAATAATCCTGGAATTTCTGATTCCATATTTTTACTTATTTGATCTGAGATATGTTGTGGTTTTGAAGCACTCATAGTCTCTAAGAAACAAAAAACAAAACAAAACAAAACAAACCCACAAAAACTTCAAATTGCCTGACCTTTCTATGGTAAACATAAGAAGGCAATCTATTTTCATTTCCTTTTTCATGTCAAAATAGACAATTAAATCCTAAACACAGAAGTGTAAATCCTGTTGGCACAAATGATAGCAAATGTGCCCTCAGTAAGTCACCAAATGTCTTGACCTCTACAGCTCTTCTGGTTGATCTCTATACTTTGGCTTGAGTATTTCCTTAATTATCTGTATTTACGTAGGTCTGTTCCACATCATGGCATACTGTGTAAGATGAGTGGTTCTGAAAACACATCACCATGGATCATCAGTTATAATGAGAAGTAGATTAACCCAGGGGCGTGCCATTGAATGCTATGCCAAAGGCACAGTTGACAAAGTCCTCATCAGTCAGAAGTGATATAAATACCATCCTCCGCGGTGGATCATTTGCAATGTGTCTCTCAGAGCTAAATCAGCACTCTAATTGCAACATCAGTTACAGGCCCTGCTCAGTGATGAGAGGGGCAAAGATATGAGGATGTTCTCAGCTGAAGCTATTTATACATGCCACGTAGGCCTTAATTATCTACTAGGAGGGGATGGGAAGAGGCAGAAAGTTGACTAAGAACTGAATCTACCCACCCCGCTTCACACCATTCTGACAAGAGAAAATTTTAGGTACTCCCTTTCTAAGAAAAAAAAAAAGGCAAGAAATTGAATCCTACGAGGATGCAAGCAAGCTACCCAGTTGTCAACTGGGATTTCACAGCTAATATTCCTTTTAATGCATGAGTTCAACATTCCCAGGGGTTATAGAAAAGAAAACTCAAGTTTTATAAACCCCAAATCAAACAAGCAGTCTTGGTAGAATACTCCTTTTATCCTTAAAGAGGAAAGAAAGTTGCAGAGTAGAAAATTTATTTGGTTATTCTAGAACTTCAGTCAATAAAAAATCCAGACTTCAATATGAAAACTTCCTGGAACATAACATAACACTCATTAATTATGTATTCACAAATTGATATATTAAATGCCAGAGATTCAAAAATATAGGAGAGGAAGAAAATATAGCACAGGAAGAATATCAAATATAAGGTATATTTGGGAAGATATAACTATAATAATGACTACATTTATTTAGCATTTCTATGTGTCAGAGACTGCTGAGAACCTTGCCTATATTCATAAATTCTTCTGGGGTGCCTGGGTGGCTCAGTTGGTTAAGCGACTGCCTTCGGCTCAGGTCATGATCCCAGAGACCCAGGATCAAGTCCCACATCGGGCTCCCTGCTCGGCGGGAAGCCTGCTTCCTCTCTCACTCCCCCTGCTTGTGTTCCCTCTCTGGCTGTGTTTCTCTCTGTCAAATAAATAAAATCTTTTAAAAAAAAATTCTTCCTACAACTCAATAACAGATATATTATTATCCACATGTTACTGATAAGGAATCTATGGGTCAGAAGGTTAATCAGGGAAAGTCACAAACCATTTAAGTGGAAGCATCAAAAGTCAAATTCTCATCTCACTCTGGGCTTTACCCTAAAACACAAGTCTTTATTCTACGTATTTTGATCAGCGTGAGAGCATACCCTATACATCCTGCTTCCCTATAATGTTAACTGACCTTTATGACTTTCCAAGACAACTACTCCCCCTTGTGCATCTCCTTCATGCACCTTTAAGCTGTGAAACCAGTGTGAACAGTTTAACTTTCTACTTCTACCTCAACTCAAATCCAATAATGAAATCATGATTGGTCCAGTTTCTCTCTGCCAGGGGCAAAGATTTTTCACCAGGCCCCCTCATAACATAGTGATTGCCCATGGTCAGGTACATGGTTTGGTTCCAATTAGCTGGTGGCTGGAGGGCAGGAAGAGCAGAAGGGGGACCCCACCTTGTTACCAGTGGCTGTGGGTAGGTCCATTCCTCACACACCCCACACACCCCCCACCCCGGCAGAGGCTGCAAAAACTTGGACTGACCTGAATAACTCAAATATGGTGAAGGGATTCAGAACATATCCATGTGAAGAGTTTTCTCTTCTGAAGTCTCCCCATCTGAATAAAAGCAGAGCATCCCAAAAGAATTAAAGTGTTCTAAGTGTCCTCCTATCACTGGAGATCAGCACTAGGATAAGAAATCACCTAAACAGACATTGTTGCTAAGCTGTCATATCTGTCTATTCTTCTAAGGACTCATTTATCTTCCCTACAAGTCATTTGTTTTCCCATAAGTGCCCTTTTCCCCAACTTCTGCTCTTATGATGATAGTATATAAGCCCCCAATTCTAACCATCTCCTTGAATCACATTTTTCTGTGAATTCCCATGTACAGAGATAAATTAAAAAAATTTTTTTCTCTTACTAATCTGTCTTTTGTCAGTTTAATTCATAGACCCCAAACCCTGAACCAAGGAGGGTACAGGGAAAGTTTTGCAATAGTTTGAAACCATCAAAACATATTGTAAAAGAATATCTAGTGAAAAGAAGGGCCATATGCACCCCAATGTTCATCACAGCAATGGCCACAATCACCAAACTGTGGAAAGAGGCAAGGTGCCCATCAACAGATGGATGGATAAAGAAGATGTGGTACATATATACAATGGAATACTATGCCTCCATCAGAAAGGATGAATATCCAACTTTTGTAGCAACATGGACTGGACTGGAAGAGATTATGCTGGTGAA
>PITA01002976.1:78930-148544 GCA_004023965.1 Spilogale gracilis
AATCTGAAAAAAAAAAAAAAGAAAGAAAGAAAGTCAAGTATCTCATGGTTTCACTTACTTGCGGTGCATGAGGGGTAAACTGGAGGACAGTGGGAGAAGGAAAGTAAATGGGAACTAGGGTAATCTAGGGAGGGAAACGAAACAACAGAGACTTTGGACACAGAAACAAACTGAGGGACTTGGAGGGAGGGGGGTGGAGGGATGGGAGAGTCTGGTGGTGGGTACTGGGGACACCTAAAGCATGGAGCACTGGGTGTGGGGAATGGGGAATGAATCTTGGAACACTGGAAAAAAAATTTAGTAACAATAAAAAAAAAAAGAATGGAAGAATGGAAAAAAAAAAGAATGGAAGAATGGAAAAAAAAAAAAGAATATCTAATGACATGGAAAAAATCCACTGTCTTCTAAGTTAAAAATAAGGTTACCAAACTCAGATGTAGAGGCAGATTTCATTTTTGTAAATAAACATTTGTATACATGTATTGAAAGTCTAATGAAGGTTCACTAAATTGTTTTTTTAATTAATTTTTTTTGTTCACTAAATTGTTAACAAAATTCCCTTGAGAAAAAAAAGGCGATTTAACCCTACTTTTTATTTTATTTCATACTATTTGAACCTGTAATAATAAAATGAATTACTTTTAATATTGAAAAAATGCAAATATTTTCTTTTCAAAAAATAATCATCTATGCATATGGTTGCAAAAGCGCTATTATTTTTAAGACTTATCCATAAAAATCAAGATGAACTTAAAAATTAACCTATGAAAAAATAGTCACTGCTGTGTTAGCAAAATAAAATTACAAAGAAAAAGCCCAACAATAAAACACTGAGCAAATAAATTAAGTGATATCTACAAAACTGATATTTTTCCATTATAAACATTATTTTATGAGAAAAGACATAGCATGGAAATATGTTTACAATATACTAATTGGGAAAAAACAAGTCACAGAACAATAAACTACAGCGTGACTTATTTGATATATCAATGTACATGAAATATGTTTATGTCCAGAAAATAATCTGGAAGAATCTAACAAAAAGTAGGTGGGATCACAGATGGTTTTCATTTCTATATATATTTTTTAAAGATCTATTTATTGATTCTAGAAAGAAAGTGAATACAAGCGAGAGGGGCAAGGGAGAGGTAGAGAAATTCTTTTCTTTTTTTTATTTGACAAGATTTTTTATTTATTTATTTATTTGACAGAGAGAGATCACAGGTAGGCAGAGAGGCAGGCAGAGAGAGAGGAGGAAGCAGGCTCAGAGAGCCGGATGCGGGCCTTGATCCCAGAACCCTGAGATCATGACCTGAGCTGAAGGCAGAGGCTTTAACCCACTGAGCCACCCAGGTGCTCAGAGGTAGAGAAATTCTTAAGGAGACTACCTACTGAGCGCACAACCCATCATGGAGCTAGACCTCATGACTCCAAGATCCTGACCTGAGCTGAAACCAAGAGTTAGACAATCAACCACATCACCCAGGCACTCCTGGTTTCCATTTCTGTATTTTCATGTCTATTTTTTTTATTATTATCCTATAATAAACCTACATTGCATATGTAAGTTTTAAAAAGAGAAGTTGGGATTTTGCGTCTTATTTGGGATTTCTATTTTGTTTAATGTAAATATTGATGGGTTTGACTGACATTTAGGGACTCTTCTTCATTCCTTGCAATTTCACTGGAGGCTGCTTAAAGCACATGGAGAAAAGCATCAGTTTTTAAGGTTTTATAGTCATGACACAAAACACACTAATAAGTGTACATCTTTACACAGTAAGCAAAGGCAACTTGTTGATCGCCACATAACGTTTCCTTCTTTTTTTTTTAAACGTTTTATTTACTTGACAGAGAGAAAGCGTAAGAGAGACAGAGAGCTAGCACAAGTAGGGGAGCGGCAGGCAGAGGGAGAAGGAGAAGCAGGCTCCCCACTAAGGAAGGACCCTGGGATCATGACCTGAGCTTAAGGCAGAGACTTAATCAACTGATTCACCCAGGCACCACCATATTAAGTTTTCTTAATGGGTGTTATTTATTCATCATTCAGTGGCAGATTGTCTCCAGAGGTTGGTTCTACACTGATGCTGCTTCTAGAGACAGGGTCCTTTGCTCCTCAGAACGCTGACAGCAAAATTTCTTTGAGAATTCTTATTTGCAAACTTGCCAGCACATTGGAAAGTAATGGAAATGCAGATGAAAATTCAAATGAAGTACATTATTTTGCAATAGCTGTGCTCTAAAGAATCATCTTTATAAAAATGATTGTCTTCCTCAAAATATTAAAAACAGACTTACGTGGGGAGCCTGGGTGGCTCAGTTGGTTAAGCAACTGCTTTCGGCTCAGGTCATGATCATGGAGACCCGGGATCGAGCACCACATCGGGCTTCCTGCTCGGCGGGAAGCCTGCTTCTCCCTCTCTCAGTCCCTCTGCTTGTGTTTCCTCTCTAGTTGTGTTTCTCTCTGTCAAGTAAATAAATAAAATCTTTAAAAAAAAATAAAAATAAAAACAGACTTACCATGTAACCCAACAATTCCACTTCTGGGATTGTACCCAAAAGAACTGAAAGCAGAGAGTTGGACAGATATTTATATCCATGTCTATAGCAGTATTTTTCACAATAGCCAAAAGATAGAAGCAACTCAACTATCCACCCACAGATGAATGTATATGCACATATGTGTGATGAAAAATGTTATTTCATACTGTGGGTCATGAACAAAAGTGTTTGACAGCATTTGTGTTAAATCATATTTTTAGATACAGGAATTTGGAAAAAAGAATTATAAATTAGTTAATTTTTATTAATGTATCTCGAATAGTAATCAACAAAACATGGTGGCATGCAAGCCCTTAGAGTTCCTACTTTACTAATTCCCTTTTCAGAAGCATATTTCTTTCTGAATTCACTTCCACACCTCTACAATCTCCACAAGATTTCCACCTCTCTAGTCCCTTTGTTGATAATTACATTTAGGCCTACACTGAATTAAAGTATACTTGAAATCTAAGGAGTAAAGGATATGTTTAGCCAATATATAATAGATGTTTTGAATATTTTATTCTACTTAAGTAAACAAAGATTTCCATTATCCTTCTAACACTTTAAATTTTCATGATTGGTTGTTGATATGCCATGAAAATCTTATCTTTTCAATTTCTTGATGTTGACAAAGGTTAAGAAGAGACCTTATGGGGACAATGTTGGATGTCAGCCCAGGCTGAAGTGGACAGCCAACTGACAGCAGGTGGAATGATGAACAATCATGTTAACAGATCTGATTTTCCAAGAGAAGCCAGAAATTTATATTTCTATGTGAAATCTCCTGTTTTTAAATGTTGGCAACCAATTCAAAATAATTTTAAGCACTTTAAAGGACAAATAAAATGTCTGTAAACAGTCCAGTGTATGACAGCTTGTTCCAAAAGACCACTAGAGAAGACTTAACAATTACTCTTCAGAGCCTCCCTAACTTCACCTCATTCTCACCTCCACCCCTCATTTACCCTGGAATTCACAGCTCTTTGATCTGATTTATTAGAGAAATTTTTATGTATCCTTATCAGGCTCATTACATTCTGTGAAAGTTTTGCTGTTGTTGTTTTTGTTTTTACAGATCCATCTGCCTTGCTGAAGATCACTATAATTTAATGTTGAACCCTGATCTTGGTGCTCAGTTGGAATTTGAGGAAATCAGTTTGAGGCCCAGCTCTGACAGGACACAACTTTGAATGAATCCCTGACCTCTTTAGGTTCCGTTTTCACATCTAAAATGTGAATTAATGGGCACCTGGGTGGCTCAGTGGGTTAAAGCCTCTGCCTTCAGCTCAGGTCATGATCTGAGGGTCCTGGGATCAAGGCCCACATCAGGCTCTCTGCTGGGCAGGGAGGCTGCTTCCTCCTCTCTCTCTCTGCCTGCCTCGCTGCCTACTTGTGATCTCTCTGTCAAATAAAAAAAAAAAAAGCTAAAATGTGAATTAATAATAATCATGGATAAAATGGCACTGCAAAAAAAATTGGGGGCTATATTGCTATCTATAGCAATGGAAATACAGTGAGATATCACCAGTCCAACCTTCCCTGAAGCCCTCAGGAAGAATCCTTGAGTGTAGATAGAGTTTCAAAAAATAATTATGACAATAGGTGGAATATTGAGTGCTTACACGTGCCAGGCACCTCCTAGATGCTTTACATGGTCCCCAAATCTTCACAACTCTATAAGATGCTTATTGTTATTTACCTTGAAGCGGTAAAGAAAATAAGGTTTAGGGTTGTTGAATATTACATCTTCTAAGTGGCAGAATTGGAATTCACATGTTCCACTTCAAAGCCACTATCTTGAGTATACCCCTAACTTGCAACAATATAAAGTAGAAGAATGGGGTCTTTTCCTTTAATCTCTTTGGTTCCTAAGGCAATAAAATGGACTTCCATTCTCATGTCCTCTATATTCATTTTTGTAGAGATGGATGTTTGCATTTCTTTATGAGAAAAAAAAAATCCACAGGTACTGGCTGGGCTGGATGGATGGTTGGTGGGGAGGACAAGGAAAGGAGTTGGCCAGAAATAGATCTTAAGCAGATTCCTCAAGGAGACAGTTTGAAAAATATTTCCACCAAAGGGAAGGAGAGAGCCGAGCAGATGTGGAACAGGAGCTTGTGCCTCCTGGGCCCCCATCCTCACCTATCCCAGCTGTGGACAACATGACCACAGATGCTGTGTCACCAGCCAGGCAGGAACTGCAGCCAAGATGACAACTGTCCTGGGAAAGGTGGAGACTGCTCAAACTTCTGGCAAGTCCTTTATCTTGGTGATGGTAACTCTTTCCATTCATCACAGAAAGGTAAATATAGGAACCTAACACAGTCATCAGCTAATGAGGGTTTACTTTAACTAACGTAGTTCTTACTCTGTTCTTATTTAAAGATTAATCCCTGGTGAGTAGCTGGTGTTCTCTTGCACATTTTTTAAAAGATTTATTCAATTATTTTAAAGATATACAGAGAGAGTGAGTATATGAGTGGGAGGGGGGCAAACAGGGGAAGCAGACTCCCTGCTGAGCACAGGGGTTGGTGTGGGGAGGATCCATCCCAGGACCTGAGATCATGACCTGAGCCAAAACTAAGAGTTGGATGCTTAACCAACTGAACCACCCAGCAGCCCCTCTCCTGCACATTTTAAAGGGCCTTAACAGCATTATTCCCAAAGGAGAGTGGGGAGCACTATTCCATACAGTTTTCATTTCATTGCCATTATTAGTTCTTACCATTTATTTCTAAATAACTGTGTATAAGAAAAGGAAATAAAAGAGTCCCAGAGACCTTTACAAATGCAGATAAATTTGGGGCTTTTGGTTATTTTGTTTGTAAAGAGCTGTTTTCACAATCAGGGAGCAGTGATATATGAATACAATGGCACAGTAACCTGGGAAGGCTTTGGGCAAATGATCTAGCTGAGGAGGAGCCAACACTCGTATCCAAGTTTCTATTTGCTAAAGACAGAAATAGTTTCAAGAGGGAGGGTCTGCAGGGACATTTTGATCAATGCTAAAGAGATAAAAATGACAAGAGCCAGATTAAACCAGATTAAACTAGATGAGAATAGCAGGTGGCGTTTCAAGCGGTGCCAGGGCCAAGAAGAAAGAATGTCCTCAGTCATAGGGCATGAGGTCAGAGGGACACCCTGGGGTGGCCTATTGACCAGCCTTCAGTGTCCCACAGAAAAAGCATGGGTTGCTCCAAGCCACTGAGCAGATCTGTCTCCTCTAGGGAGCAAATAGTTGCCCAGTAGTCCATAGAGTGACGCTTTTTTTTTTTTTTCCATTTTTCCAGAAGGAGTGAACACAGCAGTGCACTAACAACTTGAAACCCAGCCTAGCTGACTGGGGTCATGGGAGTCAACCAGCCTGTTCTATGGAGGATATCCAACTCTGAACTGAGATTTCCTTGCTTCCCACTAGGTCAGTCGTATGTGATGCCCATGCCTTGGATCTCCCATGGGTAAAAAATGAGGAATAATTTGAAAAATCTGTTTCTGAGCCTAAGCGTGCCAGCAAATTGGCTCACTTTATCCTCAAGATAATCCTAGGAGGGACATATCATTCCTTTTGCCTGTAGATAAGGCATAAAGGGGTTAAGTAATCTGCCCCAACATGTCAATATTTTTTTTTAAATCCTATATAGCTCTAGAATCCAGATGCTTAACTAAGCTGTACTCTCTCTCAATGAGATGATACATGGAAAGTGCTTCACAGTGGATGCCATATAGAAATTCAATAAATATTGGCTATTATATTCTACTTTTATATATGGACATTTATATTCTAGCTAAAAAGTATCAGCTAAAATTATCAGTTGACTAAAAAATTTGAAATAACTGTTTATTAGGGGTGGCTCAGTCGGTTAAGAAGAGTCACCAATTTTTCTTAAAATATAATATGAAATTTTGGAAGGGAGGGGGGTGGGAGGATGGGTGAGCCTGGTGGTGGGTATTAAGGAGGGCACATATTGCATGGAGCACTAGGTGTGTAGCATAAACAATGAATCTTGGAACACTGAAAAAATAAAATAAAATAATTTTTTAAAGTAATATGAAACTTGAGTGATCACATTTCCTATTTTGTATTTGTCAAAAGAAGAAATGCCTTAAAAACATACGAACTTCTTTTTTTTTTTATTGACAGAGAAAGAGATCACAAGCAGGCAGAGAGCAAGCAGAGAGAGAGAGGAGGAAGCAGGCTCCCTGCTGAGCAGAGAGCCCAATGTGGGACTCGATCCCAGGACCCTGAGATCATGACCTGAGCCCAAGGCAGAGGCTTTAACCCACTGAGCCACCCAGGCACCCAAAAACATATGAACTTCTTAAGTAAGTGGAAAACAGTCCTTGTCAATGCATCCTCCATCATGAACATTACCAAGAATTCACCACTTCTAAGAGGTTCTGTGCTCAGAGAATCAACCAAGGCCAACCTCATCATTTCAAAGTTGTCCTTTATCCTTGCTGCAAAATATGCTAAAACCCAACAAAGGAATGGATGCCATTCCTGTTCAACATGTCCCCAGATGAAGAGTGGTCATCTCTGTGCATTGACACAATACACATTCAAAGGTGTGTTTGGGAGGAAGGGGGTGGAAGGTGGGGATCTTGGCACGAATAGTAACTCAATAATGATGAAATTGTAGAATCCCACACAAATAACATCTGCAGGTTTATATCCAGTTGCAGTCTGGCCTGAAGGAAATATTTAAAATAAAACAGATGAGTATTCAACATCGATGCAGTTAAGTTCAAGAATGAAGAGTGAGAATAGAAGCTATCTCATGTATACAGCTTGAAACAAAACAGACTGAGGACTGGAACTATCTAACCCTCCTCCTCTCCCAGACACACACACACACACACACACACACACACACAGACTACTGCTGTGTTAGAGCTCAGCATCAGCTCCAGGATGATTTCAGGGTTGCCTTGAGTTGTATAATGAAGACAATGAAGGAAATGGATCAGCCTGAGTCCCACCAGCCTGACTGAGGTCTCTATGTCCCCAGCCATGCTTAGGTGGTTCCAGCCCTCCCCGTGAAACAGAGTACTAACTGTCCAACATCCTGCTGGGAGTTCCTCAAGGCTTGCCCACACTTACGAGTGCCAGACATCAACTGGCTAAATCTTCCAAGTTGCTGATCCTTCCTCAAAGGAAGGCACCTCTGGTATAGACACCTTAAAGGGAGGAGGCACCTGGCATACTTTGCTTGATAACAGCTAAAATCCTCTGGTTGGTATTTTTATTTTGCTGTGCCTTCTACTGATCTAGCTAAAATCCTCTGGTTGGTATTTTTATTTTGCTGTGCCTTCTACAGAGATCTCCACTGAAAGGACATTCTTTAAAACAGTCACTGCCGTGACTGTTTTACTTATTTTCACAGAGCTCACAGCAACCCTAGGTGGTAGACAGTTATTACACCCACTTTCTAGGTAAGAAAACTGAGGGATTCAAAGGTGAAGCAGTTTGTCTAAGATCACACAGGGGGTCAGTAGCAGGGCCGGAGGTGAACACAGTCTATATATCTGACCACACTACCATTATCCTCCATCTTCCATATCTGCCCCACTAGATGAGAAAAACAAAGCTCAAAGCAGTTAAGTGTCTCACTCAAAAGCACACAGTAAGTGGAAAAACTGGGACAAGAATCCCTGTCTACCTACAAGTCCTTGTTTTCTCTCTAAACCAACAGTTCTTAAAGCATGGTCCCCAGACCAGTGCATCAGTGTCAGCTGAGAATTTGCAGAAATGCAAGTTCTTGGGCCCCACTCCAAACCCACTGAATCTGAAACTCTGCTGTGGGGCCCAACAACCTCTGTAATAGGAAGACCTCCAACTGATTGTGATGCAGACTGAGGTTTGGGAAGCCCTGCTTTGCACCATGTTACCTTCTATAGAGCACTGAAGCTTGAGATCACCTTCAAGGGCTGGAAGGACCATGCTGTCCAGTGGTTAGAGGCTCTGAGAAGTTAAAAGAACCAGCAGGCACCACTAATGCAAAGGCCTCTGATGTAAAACAAAGAATTTGTGGCCAATAGCTGTACCACAGGGGCAAGGGAGAGAGCCACAAATATGAGAGGGAAAAGCTACACTGGCTCCGACCGCGCTTATTTGCAGTCAGGGATCAAATGCATACTGGTTTCAAAAGCATTGTCCTTTCTTAACACAAGTCAATGTGAGCTCGTTGACTTTCTTTAGGCCACATAACCCAGTGCAGGGCCAATATGGAGAGCTCTGTTTCGGTTTTCAGGCTGAGGGGGGAGGCCTCCTGTGGGAGAACATGTTATATCCTAACTACAGTTGCAAGGAGGAGAGTGTCCAAGAGCTAACTATCTCTGTTCTTACCTCTTAATCGTTTCTGGGGATCTATCAGTCTGCTGGTTTGTTTTGTGCTTGATCTAGAATCTTGGTTTTTATTGGCCCACAGTGAAACCAGTTATTGGCCCACACTGAAACCAGTTAGAAAACACACCACATTAAGAATCAGCAAGCCTGACCTGATTCATCAAAAAAAGAGTATGTGTAGTGTTGAGCATGGACATAGACTCAGGGAGAACATTCCCCGGCTGTGAGTCTCCAGATCCCTGTGGGTTGTCTTGAGGGTTAAATGAGAAAATGCATGTAACTGTAGCTGACGGTTAGCTATGACTGTTCAATTCACACTCACTGGGAATTTAGTGGGGACCTGCCCCTGTGCTGGAGTCCCGGGATCGAGCCCTGCATGGGGCTCCCTGCTCAGCTGGAAGCTTGATTCTTCCTCTCTCACTCCCCCTGCTTGCATTCCCTCCCTAGCTGTGTTTCTCTTTGTCAAATAAATAAATAAAAATCTTAAAAAAAAAAAAAAAGTGGAATAAGGCCTGAATTTAGGTCCTGGTTCTGCAATTCAATTAGCTGTGCAACTTTAAGCTAATCACTTAAATTTCCTGGGCCTCAGTTTCTTCATCTAAGAACTAGTCTAACATTATCTACCCCACATGTTGAGGAGAGGAACAAATCTCCCTCTCCTTCTGCAATGGCTGCACCCTTCTCATCGCCTAGAAACTACAATCTGGTTTCCTCTCACCACCTTAAGATTGCTGCCCACAAGTGTCCAGTTTGGTTTGGGCATATTATAAGAATAGTAATTACAATGAAATTCATCATTTATTGGACCCTTAATGCATGCTAAAGACTTAACATATATTACAGTGAATAGTCCTTACAACTCTGCAAAGTAGAAATCGCCCTTCTCAGTTTGGAGACAGGCTCACAGAGGTAATCATGTGGAAGTCACAGAGCTGATAACCGGAGATTTTGACCCGGACTCAGTGTGGGTATTTCCATACTTCTTGGACGAAGAAAACCGTCTATCTGGATTGAAGACCCCAAATCTGGACTCCTAAATCTTCATATTAAACCGCATGGAAAATGTCTACCACACAATTTAAGTTATAAACTGCTTTCCCACCCTCAGGCTTCCAAAATAACTGCCATTATAAAAAGCTTAATGTAATGTAATCTCAACCTTAAAAGTTATAAAAAGTCTCCATCATAAATGACAGATGATGTTTCTAGAATGAAATCTATTTTGGTTAGTTCTAAGGTTTTTGAAAATATTTGACGTATAATATACAAAACACACACACACACACACACACACACACACACACACACACACACACACACAGTGTCCTTAAAGCTTTTTTTTTTCCCACAAAAGTCATAGAGAAAAATTTTCCCAGGACCCGAGCTCAGGATATTCCTGATACCAGATGCCTCCACAAGTTGGGCTGCTGTCAGTGGGACAGAGAAGCTGCCAAGAAGCCAGGCCTTTTCCACTCCACATTTGGTCTGAGGCCAGAGTGTTGTCTTTCAGCTTTTAGAAATACCTCCCAGGGTGAGGTGAACCTAGCAATGACCATATGAGACCATCATGGCCTGCAGGGCGGAGAAAAAAGGTAAAAGTCTTTTAAATGGCCAAGATCTTATCTGCAAAAGCTGGAAAACTCTTTTTCCGGTGCAAAAAACAGAACCAGTCCAAACTAATCTTTACTTGGGGAGGTAAGGAGTCCTAGTTCAATGGTCCAGGACATGATAATCAGTTTCTGAGGAGGACCCTGTCCTAACACCATGTGCCTCACAGAAAGCTCCGTCCTACAAGGCTGGTCATAGTATGATTATGTTGCATTAGTCCCAAGTGAATCCCAAGGAATATTATGATCAGCTTGGTAACACTCCATGCCACAGAGGCACACATAACATTGATCTAGAACACTAGAAAAAGAATAAGTTGAAACAATATGAAAAGAGAGGCTTTTTAATGTCTTTTGCTTTACTAGATTTTACATATACAGGCTTTTATAGAAAGATATCCTTGACCTCTAGTATGGTATGGGGGAGGCAGCAGAAAGGGAAATGCCTAAAGTCTAGTCCATTCATTCAACAACTATTTAGGGTAGGCCCACCACATACCAGGTAAGGTGCCATGTGCTGCAGATACAAATGCCCAAGAGCAGGCATCACTCATACCCTCTTGAAACTTGGAATTTGTGAAGGAGTCAGCCAACAATCAAATAATTGCATATGTCTATGAAAAACTGAAGCTATGACAAATGCTAAGAAGGTGTGGTCATGGTCTTTTGAGAAGTTAAGAAAATCTAACTTACAGAGGTCAGTGAGGGCTTCCTTGAGAAAGCAATGCTTCCATTGAGATCTAAAGGATGTGTAGGCATTAGTTAGACAAAGCAATAGGAGAGAGAGGCAAAGTCTTGGCCAAGGGAATGGCAGATGCAGAGACTCTGTGTCGAGAAAGTCACCTTGCTGGGAAGACAGAAGAGATAGGACCAAGTGTCACCAGAATGGCCCACCAGTCCCTAAACACCTCTGCCTTCTGATGTCTAACTCCCATTATTAAGGCATGCTTAGGGTTAAGATGGTTTTTCCCTTCAAGTGCTCTTTTCTGCTCAGAAGAATAAACTATTAAGGCAAGTGAATGATTTTATCTGATCCATTTTCTTCCTAAGAGCACAGGTCATAGCCACAAGTCCTTGAGATCTGCTCAGTGATTTGGATTGGTGGTGTTAAAATAAATATACATTTATACACACACATTTTATGACACTTAGCTGGATGGTGCTAGCAATCAGGAATTTAATGAGGGGAGTTTCTATGAAACTAAAGGAAAAACCAAGAGTGTTAGAAACCCAGTTTCTGAGTCCAGAGGGGCAGCCAGTCCAGATTTTGAAGCATCTTTAGAAGGTGGCGTGAGGATGGCAGTAACCATTTGATTGATTTTGCTGGTTTGGAGCTTGAATGCCTCTGCTGATGGATAATATCAGGTGCTCCAGTGAACTTTCTGAATGGTGCACACAGCAGAAGGCATGGAGGTTGCCCGACATAATCTGTTGTCATTTCTTTCTTTTTTTATCAAGTCATCCAGCTTCAGCTTATAGGACTTCAGGAAAAGGGCAGTCTTTTTTTTTTTTCTTTTATTTTAGTTTTTATTTTAATTCCAGGAAAGGGCAGTCTTAATTCCAAATCAGAAGAGAGAAAAAAATTAAAAACTTTAATTTGGAGAGCTGTAACCAGATACAGTAAACTAAAAGAATTCAGGACTTAGTAAGGATTGGCAAGACAGAGCCCACAAGGGTGCACTATAGTTTTCCAGGGAAACACAAAACAAATCCTTTCTATAGTCACTTCCACTTCTCCATTTCAAAGATAATCAAAGGAAGACTAATTTGTTTGTGAAGTAAAGTGTGGTCTCATTACTCTTGGCCTCATTATTTATATAAGTGCAACAAGAGCTTGCATAGGCCCAGAATTGAGTTTGCTGTGCTGAAACTTTTCATTAGAAATTCTAGATTGGACTTTTAAAAGCCTCTCAAGAGGTGCCTGGGTGGCCAGTTGGTTAAGTGACTGCCTTGACTCCGGCCTTGATCCTGGAGTCCTGGAATTGAGTCCCATGTCCGGGAGTCTGCTTCTCCCTCTGACCATCTCCCCTCTTGTGCTCTCTCTCTCTCTCATTCTCTCTCAAATAAATAAATTTTTTAAAAAATAAAAATAAAAAATAAAAGCCTCTCAAGGCTAGGAAGCCAAGAATTCACTACTATATTTCGCCTACAATACCTACTGATTTGGGTGAATTCCTCTCTTCTCAATATCCCCCAAATATTCTAAGATTCCTGGGTCTGCCAAGAAGTGACCTTCCTTACTCACCTGTAAGGTGGGGAATGCTATAAGCCAGATACAGGTCAGCTTTTCTAAGTGGAGGAGGGGTTTATAAGCACTGGCTCCTTAAAATTAACTTTAGTTCCTTAAAGCTGTTGGGTCATATCTGATTTGATGTACATCATTCTCAAATATGATATTCCAGTCAAAGCCTTGTTACTATAATTGATGTTTCTACTTGTGTCTTATTACAAGAACAGATTCTTGAACTTATGCAAATAATTATATTGTCATGAAAATAAGAATGCTAAGAGTTTCCACATTCTCAAGGGATCAAGTAGAGAGAAAAGATAAATGTTTCAATGCTGTTTACAAAGTGTAATATAGCAAATTTCTAAGAATTTCCATAATTTCTGGAATATCTATATTAGTAACATCTATCCATACACATATAACCTAAGATTTATCATCACTTCTTATTTAACAATGCTTCCTACATAATTTAACATGCCAAATAATTCTAATAGCTTAAGATCTCTCTTTTACAAAGTGAGACAGAAATTCTTTGAGATTTCCCAGGAGTGCTCTCGGAAATCTCAAAGTTAGTTTGGAGTAAAAAAGAATCCATTCAGAATTTGATTTTGGAAAATTGTGAAAAATGTCAAAAAGTTTGAACACTTGACTACATAGGCTCACAAGTCACTGTGAAACAATACTTAGTTGTCCATTTAACCAAAGTGACAATTAAAAGATTTCACAGGCAAATACAGAAAGTTGCATACTTGTTTAAAAAAAAAAGAAAAAGGTATAGCTCTTTTAATAATGAGAATACTTGGTTTTCTTAAGTAATCAAAGACCAATAAAGACAATATGAAGCACAGAAAATTATTTGAGACACAAAATCCTGATTACCCAGGCAGATTACTTAAAATGTTAAGAAAAAATACTTTTTACAGTGTTTTATTAAGAGCAGACCAATAATCTAAGAAAACTTTGTTTTAACAGAGAGAGAAAACCAAGTTCTAATTTTGTGTCAGTATACTAGTTAGTAATACAAAGGCTAATTTTTTTAAAAGCCCAAACAAATAAATCCATCCAATCTTGGCAAGCTTTGATCACCCACAAAAAAAAAAAAAAAAAAAAAAAAAAATTTCCTTTTCCAAGATTCCTTTTCCATAAACCTTAAAAAAATTTTTTTTTATTCATTCAGTTTTTGTTCTATTCTGCCTTATCTCTAAGTCTGGAACAACTAGTCATTCTACTTTGGAACAAAATTTCTCTTTTTCCTTTAAGAGAAACACATAACTTCATACTTTGACTCTTATCAAAAATACATCTTACTTTCCTTGCACAGAATTGCTTTTTTATTTACTTTTATTATTTCTAGTAGATTCATTTACACAATATGGATTAGAATTTTTAGCCATTAGTAACCCTAGTTATCAATGGAAACCAGGAATCAGGCAGTTGTGAACTGTCACATACTATCATTCTGTACCAAATTTATGAACACATCACTCCATAATTCTCTAGAGGCATATCTTTCTCATAGTGTAATTTTTCACCTTTATTAACAGACTGTCATATTTAGCTTCTCTCTCCTGTATAAAAACAGGATTCCAAAAGTAGATAAACTTGTGTTTGGCAATTAATGTTTCAATGTTTTATCTTTCTTGGAAATAATCTAGATATTCAATGAATATCCATCATTTAACTCAGTATAGTGCTAAGGTTTCAAGTTATCAAAAGACTTTTGCAACCGTTTTTCTTTAAAATTCCAACATAGGGGAATTCCAGCCACCTGGATGGCTCAGTTGGTTAAGTGTCAGACTCTTGATTTTGGCTCAGGTCATGATCTCATCAGAGTTGCGAGATCAAGCCCCACTTCAAGCTCTGAGCTCAGCCAGGAGTCTGCTTGAGATTATTTCTTTCCCTCCTCCTTTGTCCCTCCCCCACCATGCCCCTCATGCTCATGCTTTCTCTATCTTTTACAAATAAATTTTAAAATCTTTTTTAAAAACTTGAGTAGAGTTAACATACAGTGTTATATTAGTTTCAGGTGTACAATATAGTGATTCAACACTTCCATACCAGTACACGGTGCTCATCAATGAGTGCCCTCCTTAATCCCATCACCTGTTTCACCCATCGACTCAGCCATCTCCCCTCTGGTAACCATCAGTTTGTTCTCTATAGTTAAGAGTCTGTTTCTTTGTTTGTCTCTCTCAAGTCTTTTTTTCCTTCACTCATTTGTTTTGTTTCTTAAATTCCACATATGAGTAAAATCATATGGTATTTGTTTCTCTTTGACTTATTTCACTAGGTATTATACTCTTTAGTACCATCCATGTCATTATTAATGGCAAGATTTCATTCGTTTTATGGCTGAATAATGTTCCATTGTATATGCATACCACATCCTCTTTATCCATTCATTTATCAGTGGACACTTGGGCTGCTTCCATAATGTGGTTAATGCTGCTATAAACATAGGGATGCATGTATCCCTTTGAATAAGTGTTTTTGTATTTTTGGGGTGAATACTCACAAGGGGAATTTCTGGATTGTAGGATACTTCTATTTTTAACTTCCTGAGGAACCCATACTGTTTTCCACAGTGGCTACACCAGGTGCATTCCCACCAACAGTGCAAGAGTGTTCCTTTTTTCCCACATCCTCACTTGTTTCTTGTGTTTTTGATTTAGCCATTCCGAGAGGTGTGAGGTGATATCTCATTGTGGTTTCAATTTGCATTTCTCTGATGATGACTGATGTTGAGCATCTTTTCATATGTCTGTTGGCCATCTGGATGTCTTGCTTGGAGAAATGTCTGTTTATGTCTTCTTACTTTTTAATTAGATTATTTGTTTTGGGGTGTTGTGTTTTTTTAAGATTTTATTTATTTATTTGACAGAGAGAGAGAGAGATCACAAGTAGGCAGAGAGGCAGGCAGAGAGAGAAGAGGAAGCAGGCTCCCTGCTGAGCAGAGAGCCATGCAGGCCTGGATCCCAGGACCCTAAGATCATGACCTGAGCCAAAGACAGAGGCTTTAACCCACTGAACTGCCCAGGTGCCCTGGGGGTGTGGAGTTTTATCAGTTCTTTATATATTTTAGAATCCAACCCTTTATCAGATATGTCATTTGCAAATATTTTCTCCCGTTCCACAGGCTGTCTTTTAGTTTTATTGGCTGCTTCCTTTGCTGTGTAGGAACTTTTTATTTTGAGGTAGTCCCAATAATTTATTTTTGCTTTTATTTCCTTTGCCTCCAGAGACATATCTAGAAAAATGTTGCTAAGGCCAATGTTAGAGAAATTACTGCCTATGCTCTCTGTTAAGATTGTTATGGTTTCAGGTCTCACATTTAGGTCTTTAATCCATTTTCAGTTTATTCTATAAGAAAAGAGTCCAGTTTCATTTTTTGCATGTAGCTGTCCAGTCCAGTTTTCCCAACACCATTTGTTGAAGAGATTGTCTTTTTCCCATTGGATAGTCTTCCCTGATTTATCTAAGATTAACTGATCATATAGTTGAGTTTATTTCTGGGTCTTCTCTTCTGTTCTATTGAGCTATGATCTATGTGTCTATCTCTGTGCCAGTACCATAATGTTTTGATTACCACAGCTTTGTAATATAACTTGAAGTCTGGAATTGTAATACCTCCAGTTTTGCTATTTGGGGTCTTTTGTGGTTCCCTACAAATCTTAGGATGGTTTGCTCTAGTTCTGTGAAAAATGCCATGGTGTTTTGATAGGGGTTGCATTAAATCTGTAGATAGCTTTGGTTAGTACAGACATTTTAATAATATTTGTTCTCCCAATCCATGAGCATGGCATGTTTTTCCATTCTTTGTGTCATCTTCAATTTCTTTCATCAGTGTTTTATAGTTTTCAGAATGCAGGTCTTTCTCCTCTTTGGTTAGGTTTATTCCCAGATATCTGATTAATTTTGGTGCAATTATAAATGAGATTGTTTTCTTAATTTCTTTTTCTGCTGCTTCATTTTTTAGTGTATAGAAATGCAACAAATTTCTGCACATTGATTTTGTATCCTGCAACTTTTATTTAATTCATTTACCAGTCTAGTAGTTTTTGGTGGAGTCTTTCAGGCTTTCTATATAGAGTATCATGTCATCTGCAAATAGTGAAAGTTTCACCTCTTCCTTATATTTTATTTCTTTTTCTCATCTCATTGTTGTTGTTAGGACTTCCAGTACTATGCTGAATAAAAGTGGTGAGAGTGGACATTCTTGTCTTGTTCCTGACTTTTGAGGGAAAGTTCTCAGTTCTTCTCCATTGAGTATGAGGTTCTCTGTGGGTTTTTCATATGTGGCCTTTATTATATTGAGGTATAATCATTCTAAACCTACTTACTGAGGGCTTTTATGATGGATGGATGTTGTACTTTGTCAAATGCTTTCTCAGCATCTATTGAAATGACAATATGGTTTTTAGCCTTTCTTTTATTAATGTGATATATCATGTTGATTGATTTGCAAATACTGAACCACCTTGCAACCCAGGAACAAATCCCACTTGAGTGTAGTGAATGATTTTTTTAAATGTATTGCTGGATTCAGTTTGCTAGTATTCTGTGGAGGATTTTTGCATCTCTGTTCATCAGAAATACTGGCCTGTAGTTCTCTTTTTTGTGGTATCTTTATCTGGTTTTGGTATCTGGGTGATACTGGCCTCACAGAATGAATTTGGAAGTTTTCTTTTTTCTTCTTTTTGGAACAGTTTGGGGAAAATAGGTATCAACTCCTCTTTAAATATTTGGTAAAATTCACCTGTGAGGGGCGCCTGGGTGGCTCAGTTGGTTAATCAACTGCCTTCGGCTCAGGTCATGATCCTGGAGACCCGGGATCGAGTCCCACATCAGGCTCCCTGCTTGGCGGGAAGCCTGCTTCTCCCTCTCTCACTCCCCCTGCTTGTTCCCTCTCTGGCTGTGTTTCTTTGTCAAATAAATAAAATCTTAAAAAAAAAAATTCACCTGTGAATTTGGTCCTGGACTTTTGTTTGTCAGGAGTTTTTTGATTACTGATTCAATCTTTTTGCTGGTAGTCGGTCTGCTCAGATTTTCTATTTTTTCCTGCTTCAGTTTTCATAGGTTATATGTTTCTAGGAATTTATCCATCTCTTTTAAGTTGTTTAATTTGTTGGCATATAGTTTTTCATCATATTCTTTTACAATTATTTGTATTTCTGAGGTTATTTCTCCTCTTCCATTCGTGATTTTGTGTGAGTCCTTTCTCTCTGTCTCTCTCTCTGTCTCTCTCGCTCTCTCTTTGATGATTCTGGCTAGAGGTTTATCAATTTTGTTGATCTTTTCAAAGAACAAGCTCCTGGTTTCAATGACCTGTTCTATGGTATTTTTAGTTTTGATATCATTTATTTCTACTCTAATCTTTATTTCCTCCCTTCAGCTGGTTTGGAGTTTTGTTGGTTGTTCTTTTTCAGCTCCTTTAGGTGTAAGGTTAAGTTGTTTGAGATTTTTCTTGCTTCTTGATATAGGCCTGTATTGCTATAAACTTCCCTCTTAGAAAGCTTTTGCTGCATCTCAAATATTCTGAACCACTCTGTCTCCATTTTCATTTTTCCATGTACTTTTTGATTTCTTGATTGACCCATTCACTGTTTAGTAGCACCATTATTTAACCTCCACATATGTTTGGTCTTTCCACATTTCTTCTTGTAGTTGATTTCATAGCATTGTGGTCAGAATTGGATGGTATGACTTCGATCCTTTTGAATTTGTTGAGGCTTCTTTTGTGGCCTAATATGTGATCTCTCCTGGAGAATGTTTCTTTTTTTCTTTTTTTAAGATTTTATTTATTTATTTGATAGAGAGAAACATAGCAAGAGAGATAACACAAGCAGGGAGAGTGAGAGAGGGAGAAGCAGGCTTCCCACCAAGCAGGGAACCCAATGCAGGGCTCGATCCTGGGACTCCAGGACCATGACCTGAGCCAAAGCAGACACTTAATGGCTGAGCCACTCAGGCATGCCTTGGAGAATGTTTCTGTGTGCACTTGAAAAGAATGTGTAGGGCGCCTGGGGGGCTCAGTCAATTAAGCATCTGACTCTTTATTTTGGCTCAGGTCATGACCTCATCGTACTGGGATTGTGCACTGGGTGGGGCTCCATGCCCAGCAAGGAGTCTGCTTGAGGATTCTCTCCCTCTTCCTCTGCCCCTCCGCCTCCTTCTCTCTCTCCCTCAAATAAATAAATAAATGAATAAATGAATAAATGAATAAATAAATAAATAAATAAATAAAATCTTTTTTAAAGAAGAAATAAAAGAATGTAGTCTGCTGTTTTAGGATGCAATGCTATGAATATATTTGTTATATCTATCTGGTTCGGTGAGTCATTCAAAGACACTGCCTTCTTGTCGATTTTCTGTTTGATTTGTCCATCAATGTAAGTGGGGGGCTAAAGTTTCCTCCTATTATTGTGTTACTATCAATTAGTTTCTTTATGTTTGTTACTAACTGTTTTATGACTTGGGTATGCCCATGTTGGGTGCATAAATACTTAAAATTGTTATGTCTTCTTGCTGGATTATCCCCTTTATTATTATATTTGTTCTTCGTTGTCTCTTTTTATAGTCTTTGTTTTAAAGTCTATTTTGTCCACTATAAGTACTGATACTCTGGCTTTATTTTGACATCCATTGCATGATAAATGTTTCTCCATGCTCTCACTTTTAATCTGCAGGTGATTTTAGGTCTGAATGAGTATCTTATAAGCAGTATACAGATGAGTCTTGTTTCTTTATCCACTCTGTCATCCTATATCTTTTGATTGGAGTATTTAGTCCATTTACATTCAAATTAACTATTGTTAATTTGAATGTAAATGAATTTGTTGCCATTTTGTTATTTGTTTTGTGGTTGTTTTTGTAGCTTTTCTCTAATCTTTCTTCTCTTACTCTCTTTCACAGTTTGCTGTTTTCTTTAGTTTTATACTTGGATTCCTTTCTCTTATTCTTTGCATATCTATTAGTGGTTTCTGATTTGTGGTTACCATTAGGTTCATATATAACATCTTCAATTTTTGCAAATATTTTTAAGTAGACATAAGATACAATTATTGTTGAAAAGTTCATTTATAAACTTGTATCCCATTTACCTCTATTTAATTCACCTGTTCTTATAATTATGCTTGACTTGTTCATGAAAATTTCATGAAACATTAAATAAAAGCTAGCCATCATCTTAAGCTATTTTTCTTGTTGGCAAATAAGGTACATTTCCAAAAAAAAATCATGGAAGCAGGAACCTAAAAGTTAAATATTTGGTATTTCCCTCCCTTCTTTTTTAATTGCCATGCTTGACATCCATGAAGCAATTTATTTTTATTGTACATTTTGTTCTTTGGTTAAATTCATACTTTTATAATTTTAATTAAACAGCAGAGATAATCAAAGCTTGTTTGATTACTAAATCTAGGTAGGAAAACATTGCATATCTACATATAATTAATCCTGAGAATTCTAAGGACATACCTATTTTATTTTACCAACAGTTTTTAAAGTTGTTTTATTTACCAAAGAATATCCCAGATCACGTAAATTTAAACACACACATATCAGTTAGTTTCCTTATTTCTGAAAGTTATGTAAGTGCATACCTATCTCTAAACCAATTAAGAGTAGAACTCATTTGAGGGATTTTTATAAGTTAATTTGATAACACCATCTGGAGATAGAAAAATATCACTTGTGTATAACATACAGACATATATACACACATACATAAACATATAAACAAACACAGATTTTTTAGCTTACATTCTAAAATTTTAGTCATAAGTTAATAAAACAGCAATACAAACTTACTGGTTTATCCCCACTTTACATTCTTATCTGCACTGTGTTTATAGCAAAGGGGACAAATTAATGTTACCTACATGCCAATATTTATGGAGAAGACTTTTAAATTTTTCTTTTGTCCTGATCTGATGGAATCTGCGTACTAAGTCTTAGGCCAATGACTAAGGAGACACCCAGCAGCTGTCTGGATAACTTCAGTGCACAACTTGAGCGGACAAAACATCTCACTCTAGTTCCAAAGACCTTTATTTTCTCTCTTTTCAGCCTTAGGTGGTTGCTTTTGGAGGTCCTTGAGTTTCCTGAAAGCTCCCAAGGGAGGATAGGGGGCCTAAAATTCAAGTGGCTATAGAGAACTAAGAGGATAAAGTGAAAGGGAAAAATTTGGCAGGGTTGGACGGAGGAATAGAAGAGGTGGGGGTTTGAAGAGGAACACAGAAAAGGATTCAAGAGAACTGGAGGGAATACTGAAGGTGCTAAGAGGAGGAAGTTGGAGAGACACAATGCAAGGGGAGAGGCCTGAGAGGAGCCAGTTGGGGAGATCTCAAGTTTTCCAAAGAGGCCAGTGGAGTTCTCAATTATCCTCAGCAAAATCATGCCAACAAGAAGAGAAGCAGACAAGATGCCAGAGCCTATAATTAGTAGAGATACAAGAAACAGGGCCTCAGTCAACTGCAGAGATCCCATGGGAGAAGCAGAATCCAACAAAGAGAACAGAGAGGTCTCAAAGAGAGCCAAGCAGAAAGACTTCCAGCCCAGAGAGTGAGGGAATAATTTTCTCAGGAAAGAGAGCCAGAAAGAAGAGACTTCTAGCTCAGCAGGTACCCTTCAAAGAAGCCAGGGACTCTAATTCATCTTCTTAAAAACAGAGACATGTAGGACTTTAAATCAGCTTCTGGAGTATACTCAGAATCTTAAGAACCAAAATCTGTCCTTAACCAGCTTCAACAATGTCTGCAGACTCTCCAGCGGATCCCCAATCTACTGGGCAGAAGAGAAGACAAAGGCTTCAAAGGCACATTCTTAGGGTCCTAGGTGAGAAGTCCAGGGGCCCAATGATGAATCTTATCCCATCTGAGTTATGGCACCATAACTGTTCAAGAAAAAAACATTCAGTGAGACATGTTAAAAATGGTAAGATGGACTTTATTCAGGACCATTACAATAGGAAGAGAGAATATTGTAATGGGATTTTGCAGTGGAAAAGAGAGACTGGGTTCAACTCCAAATAGATCAGGGCAAGTGGGAATTTAAAGCCAAGGAGTAGAGTGGTGGGGGGTGGGACAGGAATATAGTGGATGAAAATTATTAAGGAGAAGCATAAGGCATTAAGGGGGGTCCGGGCTAAACCCACCTAATGGGATTCTTGCTGACAACAGGCCACAATGGTCAGACATCACCTGGGGGATGATGAACCTGATCAGATACTGAAGGTGATCAGATAGCAAGGGTGAGTGACTCTAGTTCAACTGACTTATCAAGGTTCTTGCTAAAGCTAGATTTTATAAGGACATGCAGAGATGGGCCTAGAGGAAGGTCCAGGAGCCTGATTAAAGTTTGCACAAGCAAAGCATCTTTGTTAATGGATTTATTTCAAAGAGGAAAAAAATAATAAAAATGAGAGATGGCATCCCAGAGATAAAACTTAATATTTTTCTAAATTTAACTCAAGGCTATATCATTAGAATTCATTAAGTCTGGCCCCCTGAGAATCATGTAATGTAACCTTTTGCCTCCAGGGACGTTAATAAGGCTGCAGGGCAGTCTCAGCCTTTGAGAGAAGTCCACAAAAGGAAACAATCCAATGGAAAGAGGGAAGCCTCACATTGTGAGAATGTCAGTAACTCATCATAATTTACCTAACCCTAGTCCCCTACCCTAAATCACTTTTAACAATTCAATTATCCTTAAAGTTGCATAATTGAAGGAATATATTGACTTCAGCGTTCTTTTCCTAGACTCTCAGTACAGACGTTTCAACCCCATGGCACGTGATCAGGCGGGTAAATTATACTGATTTTTCAGTCAGTGAAGCCTGGGTTCAAATCCTAACTCTTCAACTTATCTATGTGACCACAGGCAGGTTTTCTAATGGCCCTAACCACTGTTTTCTCAACTGTAAGCACGAAGTCATTATTTTACCTAACCCACAAAGCCGTTTTGAAGATGGGATAAAATAATGCATCAAAGTGCCTAGCAAATTGCCTGTCACAGAGTTTGCACTTGGTGCAAGACATGTAAAAGAAGGAATAAGTGAGGGGAATTGGCAAAGTCTAGAAAGAGTGTATAGTTCCTAAGAGACAGAAGTACCATAGGTTCCAGGGGATGGGTCAGTTAAGTGAAATGGCACACTTGCCATGTTTCAAAGAGAAGCCAGGTCTGTAATCTATACACAACGTGGAAAGTGTCCTATCCTTTTCATGTTTTCTCTCCAGACATACAAACAAAATCACCAAGAGACAGGAAAGAAAAAAATGATGAGACACCCCACCACCACCACCACCATCCCCAGGCATTGCAGCATGGGTTCCGCCTGAAGAGGTCTACGGTGCTGAAATAGAATTTAAGATTGAGACTTTTGACCAGGGCAGGGCAGGTGCTCCGGGAACTTCCGTGCAGAGTGTGCTTAGGAAAATAGTAAGAGCTTAAGTAAGTGGGAGTAAACTAGAGAGCGCAGGACAAACAGAGCAAAGGATACTTACCTTCCTGCCAATTGTGAGCTGCAGCCCACAAGACTGGCCTTGTTACAGACGGGATCATTTCTTGTGGAAAGTTCCCTGGCCTTATTGAAATTTGGCCTCGGGTACCCAATGTTTTCAGTCTTGGCATGGTTTTCTCCAGCAAGTTTTTCTCTTTTTGAGGGGAAAAAAAAAGTGATACAGTAAGAAAAGGGAAACTATATAATGAGAATGCCGAAGAATATCTGAGAATATGAATCATGGGAGAAAGAATTCTTGAATTTATCTTTTTCCAATGTTATTTTTATTAAGGAGAAAGATTTGCTTCTTTTTTATTTTATTATTTAAATTCAATTAGCCAAAATATATTACATCATTAGTTTCATATGCAGAGTTCGATAATTCATCAGTTGCAACACCCACTGCTCCTCATATCACATGCCCTCCTTAATGTCCATCACACAACTGCCCCATCCCCCACCCATTGCCCCTCCCACAACCCTGTTTGTTTACAGCAGGTAAGAGTCTCTTATGGTTTGTCTCCCTCTCTGATTACTTTCCTTTCAGTTTTCCCTCCCTTCCCCTATGATTCTCTGCACTGTTTCTTATATTCCTCATAAGATAATTGTCTTTCTCTGATTGACTTATTTCACTCAGCATAATACCCTCCAGTTCTATCCATGTCATTGTAATTGTAAGTATTCATCCTTTCTGCTGGCTGAGTAATACTTCATTATTGTGTATATATACCACATCTTCTTTATCCATTCATCTGTTGATGAACATCTCAGCTCTTGCCATAGTTTAGCTATTGTGGACATTGCTGCTATAAACACTGGGGTGCATGTGTTCCTTCAGATCACTACATTTGTATCTTTGGGGTAAATACCCAGTAGTGCAATTGCTTGGTCACAGGGTAGCCTATTTTCAACTTACTGAGGAACCTCCATACTGTTTTCCAGAGTGGCTGTACCATCTTGCATTCCCACCAACAGTTTAAGAGCGATGAAGTCCCAAGAGTTCATTTTTGCCTTTATTTCCCTTGCCTTTAGAAATGTGTTTAGCAAGAAGTTGCTGCAACCAAAGTCGAAGAGATTGCTGCCTGTGTTCTCTTCTAGGATTTTGATGGATTCCTGTTTCACATTTAGGTCTTTTATCCATTTTTGAGTTTATCTTTGTGTATGGTGTAAGAAAATGGTCCAGTTTAATTCTTTTACATGTGGCTGTCCAATTTTCCCAAGACCATTTGTTGAAGAGACTGTCCTTTTTCCATTTGATATTCTCTCCCGCTTTGTTGAAAACTAGTTGACCATAGAGTTGAGGGTCTATTTCTGGGGTCTCTATTCTGTTCCATTGAACTACATGTCTGTTTTTGTGCCAATACCATACTGTCTTGATGATTACAGCTTTGTAATAGAGCTTGAGGTCCGGAATTGTGGTGCCACCAGCTTTGGTTTTCTTTTTCAACATCCCTAAGGCTATTCAGGGTCTTTTCTGGTTCCATACAAATTTTAGGATTACTTGTTCCAGTTCTGTGAAAAAAGTTGATGGTGTTTTGATAGGGATTACACTGAATGTACAAACTGTTCTAGGTAGCACAGACATTTTAACAATATTTGTTCTTCCAATCCATGAGCATGGAACATTTTTCCATTTCTTTATGTCTTCCTCAATTTCTTTCATGAGTGTTCTGTAGTTTTTAGAGTTCAGATCCTTTATCTCTTTGGTTAGGTTTATTCCTGGGTTATCTTGGGTCTTTTGGTGCAATTGTAAATGGGAATGATTCCTTAATTTCTCCTTCATCTGTCTCATTGTTAGTATATAGAAATACAACTAATTTCTGTGCATTGACTTTATATCCTGCCATGTTGATGAATTCCTATACGAGTTCTAGAAATTTGGGAGTGGAGTCTTTTTAGGTTTCCACATAAAATATCATGTCATCTGCAAAAGGTGAGAGTTTGACTTCTTCTTTCTTGAGCCCCTGCATCTGCATTTCCTCTAACATTTTCTTATGAAACTCTTGCTTGTGTTTCATTTTTTTTAAATATGTAGACATTTTGAACACCTGTTTCTGTCTCTGTGTGCCCTTTCCTCTCAGGCGGCCATGGGAAGAAATAGGCCCAGCCAACAGAGATGATAAAGCAGGATGTTATACCTTTTGGAGGCTGAGGCATGAGGACTGGAGGATTGTAAATACAATGCAGAGAGTAGCCTACAGTGTCCTGGATCTTGCAGCTTATGTAGTTGTAGCTTATGTAGTTGTAGCAATGCATCCACCAAACCAAACCGCCTGGTTTCTTGCCTCCCTGAGATAACCAAGAAGGGATGAAGAGAGAATATCTGTAACATGCTGTATACATCTCCACAGAGGGTAGTGTTGGCTTCAAGCACCCAAAAAGGCCCACTGAGGAAACATGGCCAAACCTCCCACTCAGCGGTACAGGAAACAGACCTATAAAATGGAGGTGGCTGTAAGTTTGCCAAGAAGGTAAATCCTGCACAAGAGATTTCAGGACCATTTAATGCACAGCAGATTTTGGGACCCCTTCATCTACAGAATACAATAAATGGATTAATAATAGTATAGAAAAATATTTTATGTTTCAATGGAAAACTAATCATCCCCTTCTATAGCATACTCTTTCGGGTTATGAGATTCTAGGGCTACTCATTGTATTTGAGTTATTCCATAAATTTTTGTAAGCTGTAGGTAACTGATAAATATGTAATTTATATCCTGTTTGGTAGTGATTTAACTGACCATGCTACTATCACCCCAACTGTCTTTAAAACTGGAAAAAAAACAGTTTTGTCTCTGTTTGCTATTCATCTCAACTTTCCTTTACTTGTATAATCTGTGCTATTTTGACTTTTCCTTTGAAACAGTTGTTATATGTTGAAAAATGTTCCCCCTCAAAAAAATAATCTTGAAGTCCTAACCCCCAGTACATGTGAATGTGACCTTATTTGAAAATAGAGTCTTTGCAAATGATCCAGTTAAGACTAGGTTATAGGGTGGGCCTTAATCCAATATAACTGTGTCCTTTTTAAAAGGGGAAATTTGGCACTGGGTGTGAGGCATAAACAATGAATCTTGGAACACTGAAAAAATAAAATAATGTAATAAAAAATAAAATAAAAGGGGAAATTTGGACCAAGAGACAGATAGACATACAGAATGAGTGAATGCTATGTGAAGAGGAAATGTGCCTTACAAACCAAAGAATACCATGGATTTCTAGCAAACCACCAAAAGCTAGGAGAAAGGTATGGAAAAGATTCTCCTTCACAGTCCTCAGAAGGAACCAACTTGAACAACCTTGATGTCAGTCTTCCAGCCTCCAGAACTGTGAGGAACTAAATCTGTTGTCTAAGCTCTTCAGTTTGTGGTGCTTGACTATGGCAATCCTAGCAAACTGCTATGTCAGTTATATCTGCCTAATTCCATTGTATCATATGAGTAAAATAAATTCTTTAAAATATGTTCATTTTATAATCTGTATGAGAGTCAGGAGTTTTCCATTTTCTGGAAATGATCTTTTAATAAGATACATGGATCTCTTGGGGCGCCTGGATGGCTCAGTTGGTTAAGCGACTGCCTTCGGCTCAGGTCATGATCCCGGAGACCTGGGATCAAGTCCCACATCGGGCTCCCTTCTCGGCAGGAAGCCTGCTTCTCCCTCTCTCCCTCCCCCTGCTTGTGTTCCCTCTCTGGCTGTTTCTGTCAAATAAATAAAATCTTTAAAAAAAAAAAAAAGATGCCTGGATCTCTTGCTGTGTCTCCCCATTCCTGAAGATTTCTCAGCCAGGACTATCCCCGAAGACTCTTTTTTTCATTGAGTTGTTAGGTTGCATAAAGGCATGACAATGTATCTTTTAAAAATGACCCATATTTGGAAACTAAACTAATTAAAATTCATTCACATGAATGGATACAAAGGGAATGAAGCCCAGCCACCTGCCAGGCTCTGTGCTGGGTACTTGGCATTCTGCAGGCTATTTTTTGAATGCCTACCCCAGTCATCCTATCTTCTTTAATGTTGGACCAGTAGTGTTTACCTTTCCCCCAAGCCTCAGGGAAAGGATCCTATCCTAAGTTTCCCCAGGAATAAAACCTGATTGGTCTGAGATTCTTACAGTAGTTTCAGCCACCTTGTGTTCATGAGAGCAGCTCTCCTAAGGACAAAATCTGTCACACCAAACAAGAAAGAGCAGAAAGGACAACTCCTGGGTTCTTGATAACCTCCAAGGTAACCTACCCAGAGTAACACATAAGGCAAATCTATATCCAATTCGAAATCTAGACCTACCTTCTCTCCCACACAACTTACCTCCTCTGTGTTTATTATTAGTCAGTGAATGAAGGTTAATTTCTCCTACTTCTCATTTGCTTTTATCCTTTAAAATGTCTTAGGAAGGAGTGCCTGGGTGGCTCAGTTGGTTAAGTGACTGCCTTCGGCTCAGGTCATGGTCCCGGAGACCCGGGATTGAGTCCCGCATCGGGCTTCCTGCTCGGCGGGAGCTCTGCTTCTCCCTCTCTCACTCCCCCTGCTTGTGTTCCCTCTCTGGCTCTGTTTCTCTGTCAAATAAATAAAATCTTTAAAAAAATAAAAAATAAAAAATAAAAATAAAATGTCTTAGGAAGCCACAGAGCCTAGTGGTTAAGAGCAAACTGTGGTGTCAGGTGGACCTAGATTTAAATCCTGCCTCCGTGTGACTTCAAACAAATCATTTAACCTCTTTATGACTCAGTTTCCTTGAATACAGAATGGGGATAACAATGCCTATGCTACAAGCTTGTGATGAGGACTAAGTGAAATTACATATGCAAGGCTTTATCACAGGTCCTGGCACATGATTCATGCACAGAAAAAAATTGATAGTGTTTATGATTATTATTTTACTGTGCCATGCAATATTACCCTACCTTTTCAGTAAGCAGCCAGTATTTTGAATGTAAAGAGAGCATCTTGGTCCTCATACACAGTGTGGTTTCATCAGTTGACTTCAGACTCATTAGAACCTCCCTCTTCATACTAAAACCGGGAGCTCCCCTTCTTTCCATCCAGCTAGCCACCATAAAGGAGCCCAACTCCCGGGCAGCACATGTCATTCCTTAGGGGAGCCCAGCCTGGTTTTGTATCTACTCACATTGCCCCCCACCCCCCCCCACCCCCCCCCCCCCCCCCCGCACACACACACCCCCTGCAGGGCCCTGAAAGCTTTGATGCTCACATGGCTGCCAGGGAGGAGCAGAAAGATAAAACCCTACTTGTTCCCTCTCTCCACAATAAGACCTTTGGCAATTTAGAGGGACACAGAGATAAAAGACTGGATTTTTTTTTCCTTTCTTTTCATTTTTTTTCCCCTAAAAAACAAATGGTGGTTTGTCTTTACCAGCTGCTCCTTCAGAGCCACACCAGTATCAAAGATCATGAAATCAGTACAAAGCCAAGGCAGGAGAGTTCTACCCCACCCAGGAGAGAATTTGCTTGCTTACAGGACAAACAAAAAAGGGAGGGGAGAGGGGAGCCATATGCAAAGACCATCTCACTGGAGTGGCCTAAGCTCATCCCCCACACCATTTCCAAAAGTTTGTTTTCTTAACATTTACTCTATGCCACTTGAAGCTTGGCACACAGACAAGGACAGTGGAGGACAGAAAGAAGGAAAGCTCAACTTGCCTCATGGATAAATCTTGAGTTGACCAGACATCTCATAGTCCAGAGGCTTACTGTGCTCACAGCATTCAGTTGGGACTTACAAGTCTGGTGTCAAGTTCCACTTGAAGTCCACGTGACCACATGCAAATGGAGGAGGAACGAGAATAGTCTGACATAACAACGGGGCCTACTGTTTCTGGATTACATCCTATATGTTAGGTCCTATATTAAGTCCCCAATATGTAGCAACCATGAAGTAGCTGGGACTACTTTCCCCATTTACAGATGTGGACACCACAGCTTACAGAGATCAAGTCGGTCATCCAAAGTCACATCCAAAGAGGCAGAAACAGGACTTAAACTCAGATCTGCACGTAAGTGTGTGTTCTTAACCAGAGGTGCTATAAAGCTGCTTTCCACAGGGATTGTGAGTGCACTCTGAAAAATGCCAAGCAATATACAGTTTTAGGGCACCTGTTACCCATTGAGTTTGTGCCTTCAGAAAATGTTATGCTTTAATCCTAATCCTGTACCTGGAAAGTACTGTTGGGAGATAGGGTCTTTTCAGATGTAATCAAGTGAAAATGAGAACATACTGGATTAGGGTGGGCCCAAGAAGGGAAATTTGGATATACATACTCACACAGGGAAGAGAGCTACGTGAAGATGGAGGCAGAAATTGGAGTGATGCTGCCACAATCCCAGGAACATCAAAGATTGCTGGAAGCCACCAGAAGCAAGGAAAAGGTAAGGAAGGATTCTGCCCTAGAGCCTTTCAGAGAACATGGCATGGCCAACAACTTGATTTTGGACATCTGGCCTCCAGAACTGTAAGAACAGATTTCTGTTGTTTTAAGCCACCAAGTTTGTGACACTTTCTTATGGCAGCCTTAGGAAACTAATATAGCATCTGTCTTTGTGAGTTTACAAAGGAAGAGGAGGAGGGGGAAAGGAGTTGCAGGGAGGGGAGAAGAAGGCAAGACAACTTTCAGACAAATAATATAAAGATTACCTCTCGCATAGTGGCCTGGGAAACGGGGCAAGGATGCTAGCCACAAAAGAGAGACAGACAGAAGTGGGTGATGATGGTAGGGAAACAAGGGGTTTAAGTGAAGTGAAGGGATGGAAAGGAGAGAGAGGAGAATGGCAAGGAGTTTGATGGGTCACCTCCTTAGAAGGGAGAAGAGTCCAAGAAGTTTCTGACATTCCCTGCCAGGGAGGGAAAGGATTGAGAAAGAGCAGAATGCTGCCCATGGTTTGCCCTGTGACTGTGACCTTGCCCCACATCACTCCCCCAGCCTTCTCACACCTCAACAGGGCTCTTACGTCAGACTCCTCTTCAGTTACTGCCCTCAGGGAACATGTGGTTAGCACTCACTAAGTGACTGGCACTGAAGAGGGTGGGGGCATGAAGACCAGAGAGTAGCACTACAAACAAGGAGCTAAGAGCTTCATGATTTCTTCAACCTGGAGTTGCCCTTCACCCCCCATCCAGTCAGGCTGGAAAGAATGTACTTAGAATTCCCTCCCATCCCAACTTGGATGGGGCATCAGCCCATCTCACTGGGCCCAAAACAACTTCCATACCCCTTTATCATCATGCTTGGACATTATATTGTGTTTTGTTCTCTCTCTCTCTCTCTCTCTCTCTCTCTCTCTCTCTCTCTCTCTCGTGTGTGTGTGTGTTTGTGTATACATTGATGTATACGTATGTACACATACATGTATACATATATGTATATATATACACACATATACACACACAGATATGAATAGATAGGAAAGTAGAGAGGGAGACACATAGATATCTACCTGTAGGTACGGATATAAATAAAGAGAGAGAGAGATTATAGGTATAATGGCTACTCATTAGAGTGTAAGCTTCTGGAAGGCAGTGTTTTCTATTCAACTCTATCTAGTCAGTGCTTTTGCAGAGCCTGGTGACCATAGTTGGGTCAGTAAATAATTGATCAATGAATGAATACTCTAGAACACACACAACAAAAAGTATTTTTTACAAAATAAAAGAAATAGAAATGGTTCTCAATCACAAGTACAGTCATCATAAGAGGAATGCAAGTTAAAGCTATAGTGAAAAAGCATGTTGCACCTCTTAGACCAGCATTAGTGTGACAGGACACTGTGTGGGGAAGTTGTGGGACACAAGGAGGCCCATCCCTGCTCAAAGGAATGAGATAACCCGTAAGGTAATGTCTATTATAATTACAATTATGTTTCCCCTTCATCCAGCAATACCACTTCCAGTGAGTACCTGCAGCAGATCTCCCACATAGACCTGCAAACATAAATACAAGCATTTTTGTAACATAAGATCTAAAGTCATGCAAGAGCCCTTCTCTAGAGAAGTGGGAAAAGAAACTGTGGTGCTTTAATAAGAATGAGGAAAATGAAGACTATATTCCATATTTGCTTCATTTGCATTAAGAAAGACGAGTCAGAGCCATAAGAAACTAATGCAGATGGCTCCTTAGGTGGGAATAGCAGGCAGGGTCAATGGCTGGAGACAGAGCAAGATTTCTCAAGGCATGGCTTTTACGTCATGCTGATTCTTGAATTATGTAAATGCACTGTGTGGTCAAATTATAATAATTTAAAACATATAAGTATATAATATTAATAAATAACATGTAATTTAGTAAGTAATGTGTAGAAGGTAGAGTTAGAAGAATGCTACACTGCTTTTGTATACTAGGGGAAGGTCCAAGGAGAAGAAATAAAAATGACTCTAAAAACTCAAAATAAAATTTCAAAATAACATTAAAATTTACCTATTAACAATTTCCCATAAAACTAAAGAGGAGGTCTGTTTTCCTTAAGAATAAAAAACTGTGGTAAATAAATAAGGCCAGTCAAAAACCTTAAGCCATCTGAAGGAAAAGTCTATTGGTCATTGTGGGGAACTTTGGACACTCAGGACACAAGCTGCCTAGCCACTCAATTCTCTCATTTTCCCCCTGACAATCTCACTGGAATTTTATTTATTTCCTAATTTCAACCTCTTCTAGCCATTTTTAGTCTCTTCCCCAAGCCTAATATCTTCATGTCTTGAACTTTTCTAGACTTTTCCATATCATCCATCAAAGCCTTCCAAGATTTCTAGCTCAATACACCTTTCACATTTTTATTTAAAATCTAGATTGGCTATCATAAGGATGTAATGCCCTGCCCAACCCAGGATACTATAACTCATTAAACCCCATAACAATCTCATAATCTCGCCTTCATAATCCATTTTATTAGCATCTTATAGTGGAGAAAAGGGAGCCCAGAGAGCTAGGGAGCTTTGTTCAAGGTTATGGGGTGTGGGGAGGTGGTGTCATGATGGAAACCCGAGTAGTCTGACTTTAGGGTCCACTTTCACCACTGCTGTAACCCTAGGTGCCCCCAAAATACTTTATATGGCCTGTAGACCTTTTCTTCCACTCCACATCCCTCCATTCATTCACTTGTCTATCAGACGTCCACAGCCATCTACAGTATATAAGGCACTGTGCTGGGTGAAGAGGATACAGAGATTGAGAAGACAGGGGTCCTTGTGTTTGAGAAGCTTATGGTCCAGAGAGAATATACAGATAAGCACACAACTCCATATACAGGTGGCTCTATAATGTGAGCCTAGGAGAGGGTCCTCCAACTTACTTTTGTATCTCTTTTGTTTTTCCTCCCTGGAACAGGAAGTCTTCATTTGGGGTCCTGTACTTATGGTGGCTCTATAATGTGAGCCTAGGAGAGGGTCCTCCAACTTACTTTTGTATCTCTTTTGTTTTTCCTCCCTGGAACAGGAAGTCTTCATTTGGGGTCCTGTACTTATCACAAACAGAAAATCAACTCCACCAGGATTCTTCCAGGTTTAATAAAGGGATCCCAACAGACTCACATGCTAACAACTATCAAATTTGGTTTTGAGGTCTGCTTTCCTGTAGCTTACAGTTTTATGCATGTCATTTCATGTTGAAGCAAGAACAAGAGAATTGTGTTCTTGCTTCTAGCCATAACAAACAGGTTGAAAACAAAAGAGAAAGGAGACCTAATTTGATAATGCTTCCTAGAAAAGAACTCAGAGGGCTGAGCAGAAGAGCCCTGAGACCTTACCTGTTGCCCTTAAATGTCCTCTCCCTTATCACGGTCCAAAGGACTCATGTTCCTAACATCACCGATGTTAACTGAGAAAGGGGCAGCTTCCTTACCAAACATTCAGTTTTCCCTGTGATCTGCTCAGTCTCCACAGGGCAAGAGTGACTGCCCAAGTTCTATCCCCCAGATGAAGCACCAAAACTAGTCACATAAACTTGGGTTCAAAGCCAGACTCCACCACTTACTGAGAAATCATCAGCATCAACTTCCTCATCCCTAGAACAGGAGTGATAATGAAGATTTGGTAAGATAATACAAACAGCGGCTCTAACCTCAGGCATAACACAAATTCAAAGCCCTAACCGAAGTCACTGCCAACTTTCACATGCAAAGCCACTGAGCTCAGTTCCTGAGCATTAGCCCTGGTCCCCTCTGCCCAAGAGATCTCTACTTATTGCTGCAGCCATAGCCTGGGTCTACAGGGGTGGAAGACAAGGAGGACAGGTTCTGGGGCCTGAGAAGAGAAGGGCTCAAAAGAGGTAGGGATTATCCAAGATGCAGTCATTACAGGCTGGGATTGGGGCTATACTCCAAACTGGGGATGCAGAGGGAATACAGGGAGACCTGGGTGAAGTGAAAGGCTGCAGTGTCCCCAGAAACCAACTAAGTCCATAGCGCAACACCAGCAAAGCAGTGACATCCAAAAAGTTACTTTGGAAAGAAATCACTATTTCCCAAGAAGTACCCAGGAAGTTACCTTGAGTGGGAAAAAAAAAAAAATCTGAATTTTATTGAACTTACCTACACTTGTGTAGATGTGATATTGTTTTTAGTTTTAAATACACAGAGGCAAGGTGAGGGTAGGGAACAGAAGACAGGCACCATATTCTTCCCCACGCTAATCTGACCTGGCCCATTAAATACCAAAAAGACTTCATCTGATGCCATCTATGTCAGTACCCTAAATGTCTATAGAAGTCAAACATATTAGAGAAATGAGCACCTGTACCAGGTAAGGAAACTAGAACATAAATGTCCTAGCTAAGTGTTGCCATTGATAGCAGAGTCAGTGCTGCCAGGTAATTTTTAAAAAATATATATATAGATTTATTTTAAGGAATTGGCTCACACAATTATGGGGGCTGGCAGTCCAGTATTTGTAGGGCAGACCAGAAATTCAGGTAATAGTTGATGTTGCCATCTTGAGTCTGAATTCAGCAGGGTACAAATTACCTGTTGATGATTATGATGTAAACACACTTCTAATGTTACTCACTCACCTTTAGACATACCCAATCATGACAAGAGACTTAGTTTTCCTGAGGGTGGGAGTGGATTTACTGTCCTCCTGTATGCTTCCATTATTGCTCATTCATGAGATCATATAAGTAAATATTGGTCTTTCTTCACCAATAGAGTAGGATGTTTCTCAAAGAGTTGTTCACATACCACAGACATCAAAATATTCTGGAATTCCTATTAAATATTCAGATTCCTAACCACTCCTTATCTACTACTAGGACTTAAAACCCAGTGGACAGGGATGCCTAGGTGGCTCAGTCAGTTAAGTGTCTGCCTTTGGCTCAGGCAATGATCCCAGGATGCTGAGATCAAGCCTGCACCTGGCTCCTTGCTCAGCAGGGAGTCTGCTTCGCCCTCTGCCTGCCACTCCCTCCCCCCCCAGCTTGTGTGCTCACTCTCTCTTAAACTCTCTGACAAATACATAAGTAATATCTTAACAATAAATAAATACCCACTGGACAGAAATTCTTTTCTCCTTTTGTCCTTCAGTGACCAACAAAGTCTCTGACACCTAGTGGGAGTTTAATAAATGTTGTTGAACAAATTAACAAATACTGCCACTAGTTTACCCTTGGGTTCTCTTGTGATGTCTATAAAATCAAATGTTAAACTTATAATCTTGATATTTGTTTCAGGTGATGACCAACTACTGTATAATCATCTATATATTTGTCCATTAAACCCACTAGACTGGAACATTTCTTTGCATTCTTGCCATTCTTATATTCATAGAGTCTAGCCCAGTTACCAATGTAAATTAGGTGCTCAATAAATATTTTTTGAATGAATAGATAGATGGATGAATGGACAGGCAAATAAAGCCACCTGAACACAGACCACCCACTATCACACTAGGTTGTGAGTATGTTTTACGTGCTGGCCCCTGAGTTTCTCATCCTGTCTTTTAGTAATTCATAATCACTACAAGTATTAGGAGTACACTGAGAACTTCCACTTGCTATGGATTCAAACACAGTTAAGAGTCTATAACATGTAATTTCTATAGCATTAACTAGATCTCTTTTATCATTTTCATTAAAAAAATATATTATGATATCCATAATTCAGAGACATACTATTTTGGAGATGACCTTGAATCCTCTTCAAAGTATAAACAAAACTATTCATAAGCTTGAGTTCTTAAACTTTTACTGTTTTGTAATACATTTTTCATGCAACTTGAAAACCAATCCAGTCCCAATACTGTTTCAAGACATTCAAATTAATAGTAACTGCTATAAATATAAATCAAGAGGTAAAGATTTCTGTTTCCAGAATGACTAGAATTAGAAAGACTGACAGTAACAAGTGTTGATGAAGGTGTGGAGCAAATGCAAGTCTCATAAGTTGCTGGTGGGAAACCAGCATTTACCCAAGAGAGATGAAAACACTTGTCAACAGAAAGACTTGCACAAGAATGTTTAATGCAGATGTATCCACAATAGACCCAAACTGGAAGTGACAGGCCCAAATATCCACCAGCAAGAGAAAGAAAATGTGTGACACCTGCACTTAATGGGATAATACTTAACAATAAAAAGGAGCAAACTGAAAAACTGTTCTGTCAAAATCATCACCTTGAATGAAACAAGAGTATATTCCATAGAACATTGAGAAAAGGCAGAACTAATCTCCAGTGATAGAAATCAGAAGCATTACTGCTTCTGCAAAGAGGGACATAACTGTCCCTGCAAAGGGACACAAAGGAACTCTCCAGGTGAGAGAAATATTCTGTATCTTGATTTGGCAATGGTTACATATGTCAAACCCCACTAAGTTGTTCATTTCAGATCTGTACATTTTTCTGTACATATAATATATTTCATTTAAAGAATCTGTGCTTCTACATTGGCCAGAAATATCAAAGTATGATTGATCTTTTATACACTATGGTTTCATTATTGGGACCATTTTTCAGAAATCTAAGACTTTTAAATAGTCTGTGATTCCAGCAGAGGTGTCACCCAGATCTTAACACAACATTCATGTGTCATTCTACAAAGGTGTTACAGAACAGTCAAATACTGTTCCGATATATAATTTATACAAGTGCCTGGCACCACTGTGGCTCTTTATATTCATTAGTTGATTTAAATCTCACTTTTTTAAAACGTGCAGTATGAATATTAAACAGATGAGAATCAAGGTCCAGACAGATCAAATTTCTTGCCTGACCTCTCACAGCTAATAAGTGATGTCATCAGGACTCAAAACCAGATCCTAAGCCCATACTCTTTCCTCTCTGATAAACACACACACAAGTATACACACACACACACACACACATGTCTGAATCACAATTCATAGCTCTTTCCATTCTTTTATCCTTTTATCATGAATCTGTGATAACAGTTCTTCCTGTGAAATTTTAAAATAAATAAATGAAGCCTTTATAAAGCACACTAAAGCCCATGGAAAATTTTAAATCATTGCCTGATTCGTTCCCCCCTGGCACTCATTCTCAAATCTGTGTTTGCTTTGGAATCCAGAGACTGAAATAATCTACTGAGAGCAAATGAAAGAAGCCACAGAGCATTTGTTGGCCAAAGGACAAAGGGGGTGTTTCCCTCACTTTGTTTAAGTGTTAAAACAAAACTGTCCATTATTCTACACACTGAATTATTAAAGTCAGCATCTTTAGAAGGGAAGCAGACACACTGATTGCACTTGAAATATAAAACTGATAGCAATTAGTAAAGGGAAGAGAGAGATGAGCTTTATGGTCTATAACCACTATCTGCTCTTTCAAGCCATGGTCCTCACAATATGATTTCTTATTGAATTTTTCACTCTCATTAGTGGTTTTTAACCACAAATTTCTAGCTACCCAAGTCCAACCTGAGGTCAAGATTATTTAATTCTAAACTGTTAGAAACTCCTAAGAAATCACCCGCAAATGCCAGAAAAAGTTCACATGACCCACATGTATATAGTGAAAGTAATATCCCTTAGAAATGCCTCATTAGGGGCATCTGGGTGGCTCAGTTGGTTGAGCAACTACCTTCGGCTCAGGTCATGATCCCGGAGACCTGGGATCCAGTCCCACATCAGGCTCCCTGCTGGGCGGGAGGCCTGTTTCTCCCTCTCTCACTCCCCCTGCTTGTGTTCCCTCTCTGGCTGTGTTTCTCTCTGTCAATAAATAAAATTAAAAAAAAAAATGGCAGCACCTGGGTGGCTCAGTTGGTTAAGCGACTGCCTTCGGCTCAGGCCATGATCCCAGAGACCTGGGATCCAGCCCCACATCGGGCTCCTTGCTTGGCGGGAAGCCTGCTTCTCCCTCTCTCACTCCCCTTGCTTGTGTTTCTTCTCTGGCTATGTTTCTCTCTGTCAAATAAATAAAATCTTAAAAAAAAAAAAAAAAGAAATGCCTCATTAAGTAATGTCAAAATAAGTCATTTAAACCTTTTCCTGGCAAAACATAAAACTTCTATGTTAGAGAATAATATTGCAGAGGTACCAAGACTAAAACAAGCTGAAGAGCATATACTCAGATGACCAATTGATTAAGTGATGAAGAAAAAAGAAAATATTATTACTATTGGAAAAGCTGGGTTCTGGTCTAATATACTTCCAATGCTACTGAAAATCATTTTGCCTCATCCACAGGAAGCCTTCACATATTTGGTCAGCAAAATGAGAAACTGGTTTCCAAACTGGTTTTAAGTCCTAATCCTATTTTCCTTGAAAAATAGTTTGTACTTTAAAGAGCTCGGGATGATGATGCCTTCGGAAAAAATTCAATTCTGTGGCTGGCTTATTATTACAGATACAGACCATCTCAGGTGTCAGCTACAAGCTTAAGCATCTTATTCCTCTCTTTGGCTTATGGAGCAAGGAAATAATAATAAAAGCATCTCCCCTGACCTTACAACCTAAGTTCCGACAAGCCATGAATAGGAGGCCAGCACTATAAATAGTCTTATAAATCTTGCCTCTCCTAACAGACTGAACTTTTCCATTTTCTTAAATATTAGCAATAAAAGTACCATGTATAAATGTCCTTAAGATTTGGGCAAGGCTGTCACAAGATTCAAAATATGTAGTCTCTATGGACAGTTGGCTTTTCATATGGTTAAAGGCAGTGAAGCAATTCCAAGAGTGGCCAGGGAATAAAGAGGAAAGGCTCAGAATAATAGGGATAAGGCAGAATCAGGAAAATATCCTGGGTTTTTAAATGAGTGATTTTTGTTATACAGACAACTTCAAATAGAGTGATTCAAGCTGAAGAGTTTTTTTTTTTTTTTAAATTTTGGTTCTTCTTAGGGAAACATGCACAATAGCAAAGGATCATGGAAAAGGCAGGGGGGGCAGGGGGCTTGGATTCAAAAGGTTTCAATCCCAGTTTCATTCTTCCTTGCACACAGACTTCAGGAGTAAAAACAAATTGATAATATTAATAGCTAAAGTTATTGAAACTTAAAGGGAGCCAGACCCTGGTCTAAGTGTTTTATGTGTATTAACTCACTTAATTCTATGAGATAGTGAAGTGTTCAGAAGGATGGGTTCTGAGCTACACTGCTCGGTTTTTTAAAACTCTCCTGTTTACTAGCTGTGTGAACCTGGACAAGTTGCACTTCTGCAGAAACTTCATATTAATGGCATCTACCTCCTAGACTGCTTATGAGAATTAATGAGCTGATACTTAGGTTAAGCATATAAAACAGTGTTTAGCACAAAGCAGACAATCATTGTTTGCTATTGTTACTCCCACCTAACATTTAGGAAACTGAGACACAGAAAGTCTATTCGCTAAAGATACAATGATTAATACCTAACTAATGAACCTGTAATATTTGGCCTTTGTAAATAACTGATACATGATAGCTATTTTTCATCCTATAATAAACAGAGGTCACTGTGAAAACAGCTCTCTGGTATTCAAACTTGTGCTTTGCCTAAACTGAGCACAAACGGTTCCAAAGGTAGATTTCTAACAAAGAACATTTAAGTGAGCTGTCAATTATTATCTTACACTTCTGCTTGCATTCCTGATCATAAATCCAAAGCACATCAGTAAATTATGCAGACTGAATGGATATCTGCATTCTGCATTAACTATCATATTAAGGCACCTTTCCAGCAACAATTAGTATACTGATCATAAAATGGGCAACCCAAACTGACCTCCCCTGCCCAACAGCAGGGTACTTTCTGGGTGAATTCTCCACTCTCCGGATCCTGGCCTACTGGTTATATGGCCTCAGGAACCTGACACTAAAAAGAGAACACAGCCATCTCTTTGGAACAGATTCCCCTTAACCAAGCTTATCACCAAAACCCACATACAAAACCAAAATGCAAATGATTAATGATAAGGACATATAACACACCAAACAGATCTGAGATTAGATCAGTTTATGCCTGTATGTATTCACTCCCTGTGAACAATCTGTATGGAAGGTGTATTATAATTAGAAGGCTACTTGATGAACATAGAACCAGGAAGAAGGCAGTTGTGCCATCTCCAGTGTAATCAGAACTGAAGAGAGCATATTAGGGCTTGATGGGTCCAGTCCTTTGCTCTGCAAATAGCCCCTCCCAGACATCATTTAGTTTACCCTTCCTCTGAGGCTAGTTAATCCCCTTTCCAGAGGACTCATTCTTTCTTCATCTCTGAGAATAACTTCAAGCCTGTTATAGTCAAAGCTTTGGGGCCTAGAAGCTATCCCATCCTTTTAGGTAATCTGCCTCCTTTTATGTTTGTTTCACAATTTAGCTCTCTCAGAAGGCAATTTCCTTTCCAAAACTCAAAACACATAGGTAGGTACATCCCTATTTCTCCCAAATATCAACAGTAAGATAATCACCTTGCCTAGCACAAAAGAAACCCTCCCAAAATGTAATGCCTTTCTTAATGCCTCCTTCTCATAGGTCAGCAAGTTTTACCACCCTGTGTGGCAGGTGGAAGTGTTCATGGGGACTCAGAAAGATATAAGGGTCAGTTCTTTCTTTTACCCATTTAACTTTTATTTATTGGGTGTCTATTATGTGCCAAGCACTGAGCAATGCACTGTGAGTCAACAGGATGTAAAAAAGATACAGACTCTGCCTGCGCAGATCTCTGAGCACTGTGAAACAGACACTAATCATTTACTGCAATCCCACCAGAGAAGGGGAAAGTACAAACTGAGAAAGTACCCTGGAGGGAAAAAAGAAATACCATCCCTTGAGAAAATTAGTGAGCTGACCCAACCAGGAGAGTTAAAAACACTTCCCTGAAGAAACAAGATTTGGGTGGAGATTGAAAGGAGAGTAGTAGGCACTGACAGGGAAAGCAGAGAGCTACCAGCAGGGTTTGAGGGACAGAAAGGCAGTTTCAGATGAAGGAAACTACACTGCAGAGGCCTTGAGGCTTTTGTGAGTAGCAAGCAGCATGGGGCATAAGAGGAATCTAAAGAAGGTCAAAGATATCCAGAGGGCAATGAGCCACTGGGCAAAGCAATCACGGGACAGGTGATACAGGTAGGAAGGACAGGTGGTCCTACTCAGGCCATGCAGGACACTGCCAGCCAAAATACAGATTTTTATCTTTATCCTGGGTGAAGAATTTTAGAGTCAATTAATGATTCCTGATAAGATTTGTCCCTCTGTAGATCATGCTCCCTACAGAGTAGAGAATCAGTTGGAGGGGCTATGAAGGAGGCTGGGGCATCAATTGGAGAGGCAACCACAGTAGCCCAGGCAAGAGATGCTCATTCCTCAGTGATTAGCAGAGATGATGAGAAATGGACAGGACAGAGATACTGCAGAAATAAATGTCCATTAACAGGCAAGGGTAAGAAAAACTTGTCCCACTGTGTAGACATTACTACTCATCGATGAAAAGGAATATAGTCAATAATGGGACAAAAACTTAGAGGTGCAGCAAAAGGGAACTGACATGAAAGGCACACAAGGGAACTTCTAGGGAGGAATCTAAATTGTGTTAGTAACTACATGGGCATACAAATTGGTCAAAATTCATCAAAACATGTTTAAATGGCTAAATTTTATTGTATGTAAAGTATACCTCAAAATGGTCGATTTTTTTTTAAAAAATCAATGCATCTTACTTATTAAGAACATAGGTTTTGGAGTCATACAGACATGAGTTTGAACCCTAGCTCTATCACTGGTAACTGTGTCACTCTAGGAAAGTCAATAAAAGGGGGAGGGAGGCTGGCTGTTTTAAGTTGAGCCAGTTTAGCAAATCACCCAGTTGAGCACATTGCCAAATACAAAGGCAAGAGGGCCCATCATTCAAATTTCATTTGTTGACCAAGTAAGAGCAGTAGGTAAAGCAATAAACATTTCTTGATAACACAATAAATAAGTAAATAAATAAATAAACAAAATAAATTTTTATTTATTTTTAAAAGATTTAATTTATTTATTTGACAGAGAGAAACACAGCTAGAGAGGGAACACAAGCAGAGGGAGTGAGAGAGGGAGAAGCAGGCTTCACGCTGAGCAGGGAGCCCGATGCAGGGCTCGATCCCAGGTCTCTGGGATCATGACCTGAGCTGAAGGCAGTCACTTAACCAACTGAGCCACCCAGACGCCCCCAAAATAAATTAAAAAAAAAAAAAATTCTTGAGTGTGTAGGGGTTAGGACAAATTGTCTCAAGATGCACCACTTTGCTATGGGGATTATTTTGAGCTGAAAACAATCAACGTCCAAAAGACACAAGAAGAAAGTGTGAACTTTCCCCTAACTGCCTAAAAGAATTTAGATAGAGGATCTGCTTCACTGAGAGAGTTATTATCATTGATAACTATAGTATAATACGAACTAGGCATGCTAGACAAGGAAGAACCTAGCAAGGCCTATTTGATCAAAGTCCTCTCTATGTCCCATTGCTTCTGTATGGCCCAGTAAATGTTGGTTTACCAAACATTTACTCTTTTTTTACCTTCCCATGAATTACTGTCCTTCCCTTTAAAGTCCCAAACCCCTACCCTCTTCTCCTTAGTTCAGATTACATATATACCTCATTTTGCTTGTTTTTAGAATTTCATTTTTATGTGGACTCTCCATATGCATGTAATGAAATGTGATTTTCTTCTATATCTGTTTCATGTCAATTTGATTCTTAGACCAGCCAGATGAATCTTGAAAGGTAAAGGAAAAATTTTCCTCCTCAATAAGTGCTTTATATTCTTAGGCATGTGGTAGGCCCTACAGATGTTGTCTAATTTGATCCGAATAAATAGTCTAAGAGGTGGCCATTGTTCCTCTAGCTTTGAAATGTAGAAATCTTCCAGGAAACAGTAACTTGGCCAAATTTATTCAGAGAGTGAACAGAGAGCCCAGGATTCTTGCTGTGGTAAGAGAATGCCATCTTAGACCCACCTTCAGTGACCTAGGAGAAAAATCAAGGGTCCTTACAGGAAATTTTCCAGAAGGAAGCACTTAAACACAGGTGCCTAATAGATTATTTTAAATGCACACAGTTGGTAGTGCCTGGGTGGCTCAGTCTGTTGAACATCTGACTTGATTTCAGCTCAGGTCATGATCTCAGGGTTGTGAGATCAAGCCCCACATCAGGCTCTGTGCTCATTGGGGAGTCTGTTTGAGATTTTCTCCTTCTCCTTTTGGCCTTCCTCCTATTCCCTCTCTCCCTCTCTTTCTCTAAAATAATAAATACATATATATTTTTTTAAATCAACTTTAAATGCATACAAATGGACACGTATTATTTTGCTTTCATTGTATTCATCATTAAGGTTACGATCTTAAGTCTATTCAGACTACCCTCACAAAATATCACAGACTGAGAAACTTATAAACAATCTAAATTTACTTCTCCCAATCCTGGAGGCTAGAAATCTGAGATCAGGGTGTCTGCAGGGTCAGGTGAGAGCCCTCTTCCCGGTTGCAGACTTTTTCATAGATCCTGACAAGGTGGTAGGGGACAAGGGAGCTCTCTTCAGCATTAATCTCATTCATGACAACTCTGCTCTCACAACCTAATCACTTCCCAAAGACTCCACCTCCTCATACCATCACACTGGGCTTTGGATAAGTGATAGTGGCTTTCTGTTTACAGTGATAAATTAAATTTCCTTTCTAAAATAAGTTTAAGTTTTTAAATAATATTATTAAAACTATGAAGGAATCGACAGGATGGACACTACTTAGATACCTCAAAATTGTTAAGAGGATTTAGAAATGTTTGAAATTAAGAAAGGCTGAGTCAGCCCAAGTAGACAAATGCTAGGGTCCCAAGATATCTGACAGGAAGATGGGCCAGGGACATAGAGAGGATGCCGGCTGGGGCTATAGCAACCTTACACAAACTGAGAAGAGAGTTTATACTTATGTCAATGCTACCTCTCATTCGAGTGATGTCACAACATGTAGGGACAAAACCTGGGCCTTGGAGGAGTAATAAAAATGGGGAAGGAAAACTGGCAAGAGGGAGAAAAATCAGGGGAAGACAGGAAGACAGCTAGAGCAAATGATACAGATAGGGTATCTGTCAACGCCAAACCCAACACAATACTGTTATTTTTCCACTCTGGCTAGGGCTGCTTTTTAGGGAAAGCAAAACAGCTCAAAGCTTTTCTTAGAATTTCTTTTCTTCTATGAATTAAGGAAAATCCAGCTGTAAAATGATCATTTAAACAAAAGAATTAAAGTAATGAATCTTCTTGTACTTTCGAGTTCACTCTGTCACTGTCCCAGGTGGCTTTTAGAGATGAGGCAAGAGACAATAGAGTAATTATTCCTAGAAAAAAACAATGATGCTCTGCAAATTTAAATCCATTGCCTCTTACATCAGGTATTGTACTTCTTAAGCAAAGTCTTTGCAGACGCCTGGATGGCACACGTGATATAGTCTTCCTAAACCCAGGACCAGTTTTTTTGTTTGTTTTCCTAGTCTCATATTGAAACTAATCCTCAGAGGATTTAAAAAATGCTTATGGAATTTATTCTGTGCCATGTTTTCTTTCCTGTTTCTCTCAGCAGTCCTAGCATGTTCTAACTTAAGATTTGGTCAAATTAACTTCTAAGCAAAGCCCCTAAATTCTACTCTGATACCTGTACCACCATCATCCCCCAACACACATTATCTGTACCCAGGTTCTCAGTAGAGATGTCCTAGAAAATTCCCATATATTCACCTGTGGAAGGATCAAGAGGAAGGGAAGTTAAAAAGCCTTTTTAGATCTGCAATTTAGTCTGAAGGATGGAAAGCCAGGAGAGTAGGGACAGAACAATGAGAGGTAGTCAGCTGTCACAGTCAGACAAGGATAGGACCCAGGAGAAAGAAGCAGATAACCCACACCCTATAGGTGAAATCTTTGAGGGAAGGAAAAAAGTTCATAAACCAGGAAACTGTATCATCTGGAGAATAATGATAGTTCTGGAGAATGCTTGATTCAAAATGGACAGTGAATGCAGGTTTGCTGATTGAATCAGTTACTATATGAATGACTGCCTGAGCTAGAGTGGCCATGGCAGTCTCAAGAGAGAGAAAATAGGAGTTGATCATCCAGAAGGTTATCCTTATGCTTCTCCAACCTCAGTCAAAGATGTGTTGAAGGACAGAGGATACATCAGGTATCTTAGCCCCCTTGTCCACACCCATGTATTAGATCAATATGAGACATGGCCTCTCTCCTCCTACATTGTACAATAAAGACCATATAATCCCCAAGGGCCTTCTAAGATTAAAGAATCGGAAACTCCCTAAGAGGAAGAGAGGTGACAATGTGATATATGATAACTTCCATAAGGACTTCCATAAGTAAAAATGCCCTAAGAATTGATCTGGTTATTATCATAGCATCTATTGTTTAATGGAATATTTATTGAGAGGTTACTCCCCACCTTATAGTTGATGCCGGACAGATGTTTGGTCCTGAACTGTGATATGGCAGGCAGGAAAAACTGGGGGAAGAGCCAGGAAACATGAATGTGAGCCTTAGCTCAGACACTTAGTGACTTTGAGAAAGGGCATTCCAAGTGGAAAATAACTTGTGAGCCATTCCAGAGAGATAAGAAACAGCATACAAGCTCAAGAAATTTCAAGAAGCATGGTGTTCGATGTAAGTGTCAAGCAGGCATGGCAAGGTATTAGGTTAATGCATAGTAAATGCTCAGTAACTATTTGTTGAATGAATGAATGAGAAGTAGGCAGAAACAGATCTCAGAAAACCTCATATTCATTCTATGCTCAAAACTTAGGTTTATCTTGTAGCTAGTAGAGAATCACCAGTGGGAGAGAACTTTACTCAGACTTAGGTTGTAATTAGGTGCTATGCCATATGGAAAATTAATGTGGGGGAGCAAGAAATGAGACAAAAAGGCTAGCTAATAGGCAATGATCCTAGGGGAGGACCTTCTCCTAAGGGAGAAGAGAAAATGACTTGGAGAAATCAGAGCTAAAAGAGCATTTGGCAAACGGTTAGATGAGGAGAATAAGTAAAAGAAAACTTAAATGATGGGCTTTTAGGGTATAAGATGCATGATAATAGCATTGATTTTTAGAGAAAGTGCATAAAGAACAAATGTAGAAAGGTAACCTGATAAGTTTGACTTTAGATATGTCGAGCGGAACACCCAGGTGAAAATTAAACATTTTAATTAACAAACATTAACATAATAAATACAAGTTAAATAAACACTTACTGAGACTTTCTCATAAGCTAAGAAGTGTTCTAAACTCCCTAAATATGTGAACTCATTTAATCCTCATGACAGCCCCAGGTAGTAGGGAAGGAAAACAAGATACAGAGAGTTTAAGTAACTTCCCAGAGTTCTCAAACTGGTTAGTGGCAGAGTCAGACTCAAACTCAGAATGTCTGGCTCCAAATCCCACTTTTTCAACCTCTGTGCAAATGGGACATATATTTGCCCTTTAATGAGGGCCCAGAATCCTCATTCTATCCCCTCTTATAGAAACAGAACTCAAACAAATAATTGAATTACAATAGTTGCCCCACTGCCCTTATTGGCAAGGAATATATTCAAGACCCCGACTGTATGCCTGAAACCATGGGCAGTGCCCTGTGTATACAATGTTTTTTCCTATACATCTATACCTATCATGAAGTCTATTTTATAAATTAGGCACAGTAAGAGATTAACAATAACTAATAATAAAATAATTAGAATATACTATAACAAAGTTATATAAATGTGATCACACTCTCCTGAAAAATATCTTAATATACTATACTCGCTCTTGTTCTTGAGATGATATAATGCCTATATGATGAGATGAAGGGAAGGGAATGACATAAGCATTGTGACATTGTGTTAAGCTACCACTGACCTTCTGATAATACATGAGAAAGAGGATCATCTACTTCCTGGACAGGTAATTGAAACCACATAAAGAAAATCTGTGGTTAAGGAGGGACTACTGTAAAGTGATGATTTTATTTTTTTAGGCACACAAAATGGGAAAATTCCAACCATCAGATTGAATAGTATTATTGCTGGTGATTTAGCACACTCAAATCTCAATCTACATTTTAATATACATCTGGTCTCCAAAGCAAACAAGATATGTTATTTTTTTTTCTTTAAAGATTTTATTTATTTATTTGACAGAGAGAAACACAGCTAGAGAGGGAATACAAACAGGGGGAGTGAGAGAGGGAGAAGAGGAGCCGAGCAGGGAGCCCAATGCGGAGCTTGATCCTGGGACTCCAGGATCATGACAGGGGCCGAAGGCAGTCACTTAACCAACTGAGCACCCAGGCACCCCGAGATATGTTATTTTTATATTCATTTGTCAAGTGATACTTCTTTATATAATTTATTTAGAGGAAATTAAATAGCATCTCTGTCGTTCATTAAGTAGAGAAAAGAGAAAAATCGGTCTTTATATGTATTATAAATATTACAGAATATCTTAAAATATATTTCAATAAAATCTTTAATAATATAACTCTAAAATTGATTCTTAGCTTAAAATTACACTAATTATTTGTAAAAATAATACAATTATTTTTTAACTCCTGAGAGGGTTCCTGAAATTATATATTATTATGAAATGGATTTGAGACTAAAAGGATCAGAAAGAAAAAAAGATTTTTTTATAAATAAATAAAAAATTAAAAAGCCAGTATATACAATGAATCTTGGAACACTGAAAAAATAAAATAAACAACAAACAAACAAATAAATAAAATAAAAGTGAGGAAGTGGAGAAAAAAAAAGTCAGTAACTATTGCCTGGCATCAAGGTATAATTTCTGCCACTTCAGGACATTTCAGAATCAAGAGACCTCCATGAACAACTACAGTAAGAAAAAAAAGAATCTGAGATCTTTTCCATTCCAAGGTTGTAGTGGAGGGTTCAGCTTTGTTGGACCCCTTACTGCAGGACTAAGCACCACAGGGACACAGCTCATGACTTCATGGACGTGCTCAGCTGATGAGCTTCTCTGTTAGAAGCTACATGCTCTTTTCATTTGGCTTTAATCCTTGATAGATCAAGACACAGCTCTCTTTGAAAATCCAGGTGTAATAGAATACACACATGACACATTCTCAGAAATCTAAGAAAACGTTTGTACTTCCTTTCCTAGTTACCTCAGACTCTAGAACTTACTGTAACTTCAGCGGCAGCCAAAAGAAAGGTCTTTTCTCTTGAACTTTGACTGATCCTTCTTTTTTTTCCCTGAATTTTCTCCCTCTTTCTGGCTATGGTATCAGGCTTTTTTCCTCCCTGAGATTCAGCCCTCAAAGGAAAGCTGAAGTCAGCCAGGGTAACGGAACGATCAGAAGAGCTCATTCGTGACCACTGAACACTTGAAATATGGCTACAGTGACCAAGAAATTAAACTTTCAACTGCATTTGATTTCAATTTATTTAACTTTATCTTTTTTTAAGATTTTATTTATTTATTTGATAGACAGAAACATAGCAAGAGAGGGAACACAAGCAGAGGGAGCGAGAGAGGAAGAAGCAGTCTTCCCACCGAGAAGGGAGGCTAATGCGGGGCTCTATCCAGGGTCTCCCGGATCATGACCTGAGCCGAAGGCAGTTGGTTAACCAACTGAGCCACTCAGGCACCCCTCAATTTATTTAACTTTAAAACTTACACTGAATTTAGTTGTTGATGAATTTCTGAGTATGTTTCGAACAACTTGGGTTATTGAATCTATTTTTTTTCAACTATGAATTATTTTAAATCTAAATGCACAAGTATTTCCAGTAATAATTCAGTCTCCAAAATGAAATGTGTCATAGGTGTTAAATATACTCCAGATTTTGAAGATTTAGTACAAAAAATGTAAAATGTCTCATAAATAATTTTTTCCATTAATAATTTTTATGTTGGTTACATACTGAAATGATAATATTTTTGGTTATAATGGGCCCAATAATTTATATTATTAACAAATAATTTCATATTTCTTTTACTTTTTAATGTGGCTACTAGAAGAGTTTTTAAAATTTATTTATTTATTTGAGAGAGAGAGCATGAGGGAAGACGGAAAGGGAGAGAGAATCTCTAGCAGACTCCCCACTAAATGTGGAGCCCAACATGGGGCTCAATCCCAGGACCCTGAGATCATGACCTGAGCTGAAACCAAGAGTCAGACATGTAACCAATTGTGCTATCCAGGTGCCCCTACTGGAACATTTTAAATTATATGTGCGTGATTCACATTATTTCTATCCACTGGTGCTAGTCTACAGCATGGGCTTTGGTGTCAGAGAGAATCAGCTCCCCCCATTTGCTGATTGTATGACCTTAAGCAAGCCTGTGTTCACTCATCTGTAAACCAGAGGACAATTTACTCTTTTCTGAATAGGCCTGTAGTGAATTTAACATGAGGCAGTAAATAAAAAACTTACCATAAAGCCTAACTCATAGTAAAATAATCTGTAAATGTTCACTGTTATTATTGTTGTTGTTGTCATTTTTTGCCAACTACCACCCACATGTTTAGCCAAAGAGTGCCTCAAAATAATAATGTTAGTCACCTATGGTTGAGTAGTATCTCATGACCAGATAAAGTAACCTCATTTTCCAAAATTAAAATAGGAACCTTAAGGTCAGACATATGAGTTTTTCTCACATTTTTAGTTTATTCACATGAAAAATCACATTTTTTTTTTTTAGTTTACAAAATGCTTTTATTTAAAACAATAAAACTGCTTGAAACCCAGACTTCCCTAGAAACTTCAGGGCATGAGGTTTACTCCTAAAAAATACTGGAGCACAACAGCGCAAAAACCCAAACTCAGCAGTCCTCCATTTAGATTCAATTTTGAAGGCTAACATTTTATTTATATCTATTTCTTTTTTTAGCCAGGATTAAAAAGACCAAGTAAATAATGTGGATATACATTAGAAAATTTTGCTTCCAGAAAGATGGAGATGTGCCTTTCCCTATTCTTCCTGCTAAGTAAAACTAAAAACTCTGGATCTTATATATAAAACAAACTCTAAAGGTTTTCAGAGTAAGACTCTGAAAGGTAGAAAGAAGAAAGACCACTAGCGACCTTGCAAGGTTGCATAAGCAAACACCTGAAAACTAAAGACCAAGAAAAAAAAATTTTTTTTTAAAGATTTTATTTATTTGACAGAGAGAAACACAGCGAGAGAGGGGACACAAGCAGGGGGACTGAGAGAGGGAGAAGCAGGCTTCCCGCCAAGCAGGAAGCCCGATGTGGGACTCGATCCCAGGTCTCCAGGATCGTGACCTGAGCTGAAAGCAGTCACCAACCAACTGAGCCACCCAGGTGCCCCAAAGAAAAAAATCTTAAAAGTAGAAAGAAATGACACTTTACCTATAGGGGAAATAATGATTCTAGTAACAGAAATTACTCTTCAGAAATCATGGTAGTCAAGAAAGTTACCTAACATCTTTCTGTCAACCCAGAATTCTGTATCCAGTTCAAAATATCCTTCAAGAATGCAGGAAAAATTTATCCATTCTCAAATGAAGGGAAACTAAGAAAATTTGTCACCGTCAGACATACCTTAAAAGAATAGCTAAATGGAAAGGAAATGATAAAAGAAGTAATCAGGAAGGTAGGAAGGAAAGGATGGAGAAAGGGAGGGAGGGAGGGAGGGAAGGAAGAAAGGAGGGAGGGAGGGAGGGAAAGAGTGAGACAAGGTAAAAATATGAATAAATACAACCCTTTCCTTGAGTTTTCAAAATTGTTTGACAATTGAAACAAAAGTGATAAGAGTCTGATGTGATTCTAAATGTACGTAGATAGATTTCTAAAAATACATGTATGTAGTTTTTGTTGTTTTTTTTTTTTTAAGATTTTGTTTATTTATTTGACAGAGAGAGAGATCACAAATAGGCAGAGGCAGGAAGAGAGAGAGGAGGAAGCAGGCTCCCAGCCAAGCAGAGAGCCCGATGCGGACCTCCATCCCAGGACCCTGAGATCATGACCTGAGCCAAAGGCAGAGGCTTAACCCACTGAGCCACCCAGGCACCCTGTAGATAGATAGTTTAAGGCACTTGTAATCAGACAGGGTAAAAGAAGAGAAGGGGATGTACACTTTATTTAAACTGGTAAAATGTTGGGGCGCCTGGGTGGCTCAGTTGGTTAAGCAACTGCCTTCAGCTCAGGTCATGATCCCGGAGACCCGGGATCGAGTCCCACATCGGGCTCCCTGTTCGGCGGGAAGCCTGCTTCTCCCTCTCTCACTCCACCTACTTGTGTTCCCTCTCTGGCTGTGTTTCTCTCTGTCAAATAAATAAAATCTTTTTAAAAAATAAATAAATAAATAAACTGGTAAAATGTCAATACCAGTAGACTGTGATAAGTTATGTATATATAACGTAATACTTAGAGTAACCACTAAGAAAGCTATACAGAAAGACTCACTCAAAGTAATAAAGCAAATTTTTAAAAAAATGTCCAATAACCCATAGGAGGGTGGGAAAAAGAAAACAAAGAAACAAGTAAACAAACAACCAGAGAGGAAACAAAACAAATGGAAAACAGAAACCAGAATGGCAGATGTAAGTTGTAACACATCAATAATTACATAAATGTAAACGGTCTAATACGGCAATTAAAAAGACAGATTGGCAGAGTGGATTAAATGCACGACCCAACTATGCTATCTGTAAGAAACTAATTGCATTTTTTAAGTAATTTTTTTAAACTAATTTCATTCATTTATTTGAGAGAAAGAATGAGAGAGAGAGAAATCATGAGCAGGGAGGGAATGGTAGAGGGAGAATCAGACTCCCCGCTGAGATGGGAACCCGCCTCAGGGCTTGATCCCAGGTCCCTGGGATGATCATGACCTGAGCCAAAGGCAGGAGCCTAACAGACTGAGCCACCCAGGCACCCCAGACACTAAGTTCAAATACAATGATGTAGGTAGGTTGCAAGTAAAATGATAGAAAAAACATGCAAGGGGCGCCTGGGTGGTTCAGTTGGTTAAGCGACTGCCTTCGGCTCGGGTCATGATCCTAGAGACCCAGGATCGAGCCCCACATCAGGCTTCCTGCTCGTTGGGAGGCCTGTTTCTCCCTCTCTCACTTCCCCTGCTCGTGTTCCCTCTCTGGCTGTGTTTCTCTCTGTCAAATAAATAAATAAAATCTTAAAAAAAAAAAACAACATGCAAACATTAACCAAAAGAAAACAGGAGTGGCTATTATATTAATATCATATAAAGTAAACTTCAGAGCAAAGAAAATTATCAGAGATGAAGACATTATTACATAATTATAAAAGGGTCAATCCACCAAGAAGACATAATTATCCTAAATGTGTATGGAACAGAGTGACCAAATAAATGAAGCAAAACCTGACAGAACTGAAAGAGTAGGCAAATCCAGAATTATGGTTGCACACTTCGATACCCTGTTCTCTGAATAACTAATGGAACAACTAGGCACATAATCATCAAGAATACAGAAGAATGCAGTAACATTATTACCCAGCAGAATCCAATTAACATTTTTATATAATAATCTGCCCAAGAGTAGCATAATACATGCATGGAACATATCCTAAAAGAGACCATATCCTGAGTTCTAAAACCTACCTTGATAGATGTAAAAGAATTGAAATTACAAAGTGTGTTCCTGAACCACATGTAATCAGATTAGAAAACATTAACAGAAAGATAACAGGAAAATCTCTAAATGCTTGGGAACCAAACAACATATTTTCAAAGACCCCATGGGTCATGAGGAAGCCTCAAAGGAAATGTTTTTAAAAATACATTCAACTGAATGAAAATGAAAATACAGTATATCAAATATGTGGGAGACAGCCTATGCAGTGCCAAGGGGAAATCTGTAGCACTTATGCTAATGTTAATAAAGAAGAAAAGTCTCAAATCAACCACCTAAGCTCCCACCTCAAGACATTTTTTTAAAGCAAAATAAACCCAAAGAAAGCAGAAGAAGGAAATAATTAAGGAAAGAACAGGAATCAATAAAACTGAAAATAAAAACAGAAGAAAAGTCCCTGGAACAAAAAGCCAGCTCCTTTGAAAAATCAACCAACAAAACTCTAGCAATGCTGACGAAGAATAAAATGAGAAAAAAAAACAAATTACCAATATCAGGAATGAAATGGGATATTGCTACAGACCCTGTGAACAACCAAGTAATAATAGAATGTTGTAAACAATTCTACACATACAATTTGAGGACCTAGATGAGATGGACCAATCCTACAAAAAGCACACACTACCGCAACTCATCCAATATGAAATCAATCGCTTGATTAGCCTTGTAAGTATTAAAGAAATTGGAGTTATAATTCTAAAACTGCTGAAAAGAAGTCTCCAGGCTCAGATGGCCTTACTAGAGTATTCTTTCAAACATTTAAAGAAAAATTAACATCAATTCTATACAATCTCTTTAAAAAAAATAGCAGATGAGGGAATAAAAATAGCAGAACAGAATAAATCTGTTCTTCATTCATTTAACTTGCCCTCTTTGCTCCACTGCAGGTACCTCCTTTTAGTTCTGGAACCTACAAGGCACCTCCTTCACTTAGAAGAATAGATCCATGCTGCTGCTTTTGCTCAGGATGCTTCCCCATCATGCTTCCTTTCACGCTCCCAGATTCATGACCAGTCACCCCTGACATCTCAGCTTACACAGATCACATGTTATTTCTTCAGGGTAGCCCAGAGTTGAGGAGGGGGAAAACCCTGTCTTATGCATACACAGCCCCTGCTATGTTTTCTCGCTGTGGCACTTACTGCAATTTTTGTTCATTATTTGCAATGAAATATCTAAGGTTTCCAAGGCTTCTCCACTACTCTAAGCTGTAAACTATAAACTTACGAAGATAGGAGACCAGACTGCTTCATTCACTCTGTCTCTGGCTTGGAGCCCAGTGCCTGGGATCCAAACATCATTAGGTCAATATTTATTGAGCGAATATACAGTCAGGGTCCTGTAGAGAAACAGAACCAATAGGATGTGTGTGCATACACACACACACACACACACACACACACACACACACACACACACACCTATCTACCTAGAAAGAAAGAGAGAGATTGATAAGGAATTGGTACAGGTGATCAAGAAGACTGATAAATCCCAAGATCTGCAGATTGAGTCAGCAAGCTGAAGACCCAGGAAAGCCAATGGTATATAGTTCTAGTACAAGTCAAAAAGCCAGCAGACCCAAGACCTGGGAAAAGCTGATGTTCAGTTCAATTCTGACAGCAGGAAAAAGCCACTGGGAGGTCTAGAGCTGTGATGGCCCTGGAGAGATGTCCCAAAGTAAGTCCCAAACTAAAGGCAATCAGGCAGGAAGTTTTCTTTCTTATTCAAAGAGCAGCCTTTTTGTTCTATTCAGGCCTTGAGCTCAGTGGATGAAGACCTCTGACATTAAGAAGGACAAATTGGTCTACCAATTTAAATGTTAATTTCATCCAAAACAGAAACATCTCTCACAGAAATATCCAGAATAAGTTTGACCAAATATCTAGACACCCTGTGGTCCAGTCAAGTTGACAAACAATCAGCTATCACATTGAGTTAATAATAACTAAATATTTAAAAAAAAATTAATCTATCAAGTGTCACAGACTATAGTCAAAGTTTACTTTTTTCTTTCGGCTGAAAAGCATACAGCACCTAATTCATCAGTGAATTCATAGTCATTAGTTAGGCTGTGGTCTTGAATGATAACTAACTATAACTGAGTATTTTTCTTTGTGTCTGTTAGCTCTAATCCTTCCAACAACTCAGTAAGGCTAAGAGAGCTTGTATAACATGTCCAAGACCATACAACCAGATATTGACAAAGATATGACAGGGGCATCTGAGTGCTCAGTCAGTTAAGCGTTTGCCTTTGGCTCAGGTCATGATCCCAGGGTCCTGGGATCAAGCCCCAATGTGGGCCTCTCTGATCAACGGGAGTCCGCTTCTCCCTCTCCCTCTGCTGCTCCCCCTGCTTGTGCTCTCTCTAAATAGAATAAATGACAGAAACCCAAATTTGTCTTCATAGCTCAAGATTTTACCTACTTTCAAGTTTTTCCCATTAAGAAAACACACAACAGAAATGCCCCAAACTGAACAATGTGTAGCTCAGCCATTTTTTGAGCAAGTTATTTAGCCTCCTCAGGATCCAGTTTCCTCATGTGTTAGAAAAAAGTAAAAGTACCCCCTTTAAGGAGTTGCTGGAGGATTAATAGAGCTAAGGACTGTAGAATTTAGCATGCTACCTGGACATGTAGATGCTCAGTAAATGTTAACTTGTAACAGCTGTTGCTCAGATTCCATTGGCTCTTACTGGCATCTGCTCTTGCAGGCTTCCAGACTCCTGTAAAATCCTTCCTGCTTCTCAAGAAAGGCTCTCTTCTCCACTGCATATTCTTGTCAGAGATTAACTGACCATGTAAGCACTGGGTTTATTTCTGGGCTTTCTATTCTATTCCATTGATCTACGTATTTATTTTTGTGCCAGAATTGTGTGTATTTTAAATTTGGGGGAAAAAATTTTGGAAACCTAGCCTCTTATCTTTTGGGGGAAAATTCCAAACTGTCTTCTCCTGGGTTGAACTTGATAAATGTTCTCCTTTTCAAACATGGCAGGACAGGTGCTGGGGACTAGTTTTCTAGCCATGGTGACAGATTTGCAGTGGTTATCCACATCCTTTCACCTGTTCCAAGGGCAGGTCAAGAGAACATTTTTTTACTATTACTAGCCAGGTTAGATTCCAGGTTGAGACCAGGAAACAACGGAAAACAGGCCAAACAATAGGGAGGTCTGAACCTTTGGCCTTTCTCCACAGGGCCCCTGGCCTCAGACTTTCACCTCTGCCATATGGCCACACTGTATATGGCTGGCAGTCAATTCAAGCACAATGACCAACTGACTGACCTCACTGTTATTTTGTTCCAGTGGATTTCAAAACAATTTCAATTCTTATACTCATCTCAATATGAAAATAAGAATTTATCTCTTAATAATTATCCATATGAAAAATAAAACAATGGCCATATTTAAGGGAAAGTATTGCTTCACATTGGGCTCCCTTGAAAACAGAATCAGAGATGAAGAATTACATGCAAGAGGTTTATTAGGGAATGATCTAGGCACAAACACCTGTGTGGAAACAAAGCTGCCAACTGAGGCAAAGGGAGAAATCGAGCTACAGGGCAATCATGGCAAAGACCTGAACAGATCCCATTGGGAGGTCTAGAGCTGGGATGGCCCTGGAGAGATGTCCCAAAGTAAGGCAAGGAGGCTGAAACTTTCTACCCTCACATCAGCCAGGCATGGAATTTTAGGTGCTCCTAGGAAAAGGTCATGATCTTGAACAACATAGCTTTTCTGGGGGGAGTAGGAGGGCATGGGTGTGAGCTGTCAGCCAGTCACGCTCCAGCTGCAGTCCTGAAGCGGGCATCTGGGCAGTACACCCCAGTGCCTACTTCACATGAGAACTACATATTCTTTCACTCTCCACAAGGAAATATCTAGGTACACCCAGCAGACAGTAAAGACAGACTTCCTAAACAATGAGTGGACTATTAAGAAAAAGAAAGAAAAAAAAATCATGAACCATGGAACTTTTTACCAGAGGTAAGATTTCATGTCACTGCCAAGATAATGCAATATCTTATACTCAGCACAAAACTGATCCCAGCTTCCCTTCTGCCCCAAATTAAAAACAGCCCAGCACTGAATCTCATGCAAGTTACTCACTCTCTCTGCCCCTACCCAACACTTCGCAGTACTTTCACAAATGCCAACGACTACAAAGTGAAATGCATTTCATACAAGAGAACCTAGTACACTTACTCCATGTGACTCCTGCATATTAGTTTTTATATGATTGCCAATGGATAGAATGAACAAAGGAAGACAAATTTTATGTGGAAATGAGTGCATGAGTGCATGAGTGCATGGATGAGCAGAGGAAGGGGCAGAGAGAAAAGGAGAAAGAGAATCCCAAGCTAGATCCCCACCCAGCATAGAGCCCAACATAAGATCAAATCTCACAACCCTGAGATCATGACCTGAGCCAAAATCAAGAGTTGGACGCTTAACGGACTGAGCCACACAGGCGCCCCTATATGGAAATCTTAGTGACAGACAAATAGTCTATTATTGGATCTGTCCTTTCAGCACACCTCAAAGCTCAAACTGTTGTTTTATTATATAGTCTTCATGCTTTGTACATGCTAGAGACTCCTCAGAAGGATTATCCAGTGGAAGAAATAAACTTAGGACAGGGAAGAACTTCTGCATCTCACACTGAATGTTAAAAAACCACATGTCAGAGGTGCTTGGGTGGCTCAGTTGTTAAGCGTCTGCCTTCCGCTCAGGTCATGATCCCAGACTCCCGGGATCAAGCCCCACATCGAGCCCCACATCGAGCCCCACATCAGGCTCCCTGCTCAGTGGGAAGGCTGCTTCTCCCTCTCTCACTCCCCCTGCTTGTGCTCCCTCTTGAGCTGTGTTTCTCTCTGTCAAATAAATAAAATCTTTAAAAAAAGAAACAAAACAAAACAAAACATGTGTCTCTGCATTTAAACTGAGGAGGGTCAGCCTTCTATTCAGTTATGGTATGATCATTTTAAATGACCTTTTAAAATATATATAGTGTAAATTTGGAGGGTGAGGAGTAGGGAGAAAGGAGTAGGGCTTGCTTCTCACAAGCAGTGTCCAAAAGTGGACAGATAAAACGTTGACCTGTCAAATGTCAACCCCAGGGTAATGACTTCAGAGAAAGCCCTGTGGAAAGCAAGCTCGGTAGGTACATCTGTCTATCTGATGTGACATCAGTGGTCACACCCTAGAGAACGTGACTGAATGGCAGAACCTATTTGAGGTGTTTTCTCAAATTCCTTGACATCATCTATACACCCAGACCCAGGTTAATTAACCAGACCACACTTCTAAGTCTAAATCTCCATAGAAATTTAAAAAAAGAGGGAGGGAGGAAGGAACGAAAGTAGGAAGGAAGGAGGGAGAGAAGGAAGGTCAGTCAAAATACAGGTGAAACTCAAAGGTAAAGAGATTAAATCCACTTAGCAAATAATCAAGTCATCATTAGGATCCTGCATTCCTTTTTTCCTTAGGTGTAAGCGTAATATTCTTGACCCTGGTTTGTGGGCTGAAAATGGCCAGGTTCTTCTGGCCCTTCCAACTAATTTTTTTCAGAGGCTCCATCTATCTGATCCCTTGCACATAGTCCCAGCTGTCTGCCTTCCTGAGGCAAACACATTCCTGAAAGGTTATATGTGAACACAATGTTTGTAGAACAAATAATACTTTTCCACTGACTTTCATTCTGATCTGAAAACACTGATCACGGTGTTTTTTATCATTGTTTCTAATCTCTCTCTTGTGACAAGTAAGTCACTGATAAAGAGAAGAATTCTTTTTAAAGTGAGCAATTGCCCCACCTATTTTGTTTTCATCAAAAGAGGCATCTAAAAACCTTATGGGCTTGCAGTCCCAAAGGAGCCCAGCCTGAACTCACCACCCTGCCTGCAGCTACCAGCCCTGACAATGCTCCCACCTTGGCTGTTTTGGTCTGCTAGGAGTGCCATAAAAACACAGACTCCGCGGCTTAAATAACAGAAACTTATCTTTATTATCTCACAGTTCTGGAGGCTAGACATCTAAGATCAAGGTGTATGCAGGACTGGTTTCTTTGGAGGTGTCTGTCACTTATAGATGGCCATCTTCCCCCTTTGTCTTCACATGATCTTCCCTCTGTGCGTCTCTATATCCAAATTTCTTCTTCTCACAAGGACACCAATCATAATGGATTAGGACCTACCCATACGACCTCATTTTACCTTAATTATCTCTTTAAATATAGTCACATCCTGAGGTACTGAGGTTAGGACTTCAACATATGAATTCTAGTGGAACATAATTTAGCCCATAGCATTGGTTAAAAATATATATATATTTGAATACCCTTCTAAATAAGAAGAGAGAGGGGAAAGATCATTTATAAATATCTTTCAAAGTTTAGAATTACTTGGTTAAAAGTTAGCTTTTTTTTTTTTTTTTTAAGATTTTATTTATTTGACAGAGAAACACAGCCAGAGGGGAAACACAAGCAGGGGGAGTGAGAGAGGGAGAAGCAGGCTTCCCACCGAGCAGGGAGCTGGATATGGGACTCGATCCCGGGTCTCTGGGATCATGACCTGAGCCTAAGGCAGTCGCTTAACCAACTGAGCCACCCAGGCGCCCCAAAAGTTAGCTTCTTTTGGTCATCTCATCTCTTCCCTTCTCTGGATAACCGTAATGCAGGGGTTCCCAAACTGGTGGGAATCACCTGGAATACTGAGTAAACATTCATCACCTGGCCCACCTTCAGAGTTTCTGATCAACAAGGCCTGGGGTGACCCTGAGAATTTGCATTTCTTTTTTTTTTTTTTTTAAGATTGTATTTATTTATTTGACAGAGAGATCACAAATAGGCAGAGAGGCAGGCAGAGAAAGAGGGGGAAGCACGCTCCCCAGTGAGCAGAGAGCCTGATGTGGGACTCAATCCCAGGACCCTGAGATCATGACCCGAGCCAAAGAGGCCTAACCCTCTAAGCCACCCCTGTGCCCGAGAATTTGCATTTCTAAGAGGGGTGGTGTGGACTACACATGGAGAACCACTGTAGGACTGCCATGTAATTATGGGTATCACCTTACATCTCCCCTCCCAGTATTGCCTTCCTGAGCTCTTTGATGGCTCTCTCTCTCTCTCTCTCTCTCTCTCTCTCAATATTTTATTTTTTTATTTGAGAGAGAGAGAAAGAAATCACAAGTGGGTGGGGGCACTGAGGAGAGATGGAAGTAGACTCTCTGCTGAGCAGGGAGCCCATGGGGCTCCATCTCAGGACCCTGAGATCATGACCAGAGCCAAAGGCAGACACTTAACCAACTGAGCCACCCAGCTGCCCCGATGCACTGTCTCTTCAGTATGCCCCCCCACCCACCCAACAGACTCATACTCTGGTAAGCAGAAGCACAACTGTTGTCCTTATTTTAGAGAAGAGGTAAGTCTAGGTCAGAGTGGTTACAGGCTTGCTCAATGTTGCACAATTAATGGCAGAGCCATCTGTTGGTCTTGTTCTCTCCACTAACCTGCAACCACCAGGATCAGACAAGGAACAGAATGAAAGATAACTGGGTTTTTCCTAGTATATAAAAATATCACTACTAAGAATGATAATGGCTATTCTCTGCTAAGTGTTCACTATTTCCAGGCACTGCTGTGTTTCATTTCTACTATGTAATTTAATTCACTCAACCATAAGAAGTAGGTACTATTATTAATGCCCACTTTATAGATAAGGAAATTGAAGCTCATGGGGTTTAAGAAACACATCCAAGGTCACATAATAAAAAATCAGTAAAGCCTGGACACAAACCTAGATGAGTCTGATCATGGAGCCTATGTTCTTAGACACTACTTTTGTAGAAGGAAAATCAACAGCCTTTTCTAAACTCTCATTACTCTTTGGTTTCTGGTCATCTGTGTCAAGAGGTGGGCTTTGTGATTAGAATGGAGATGAGCAGAGAGAGTGAGCTGCTAACCCAATGTCAAAACCGGTGGTAGAGGAAGGTGGCTAGACCTCCAAGTAAGTGAAGGACAGGAGCTGGGGGACACAAGTGTCTGGAAAGTTCCTTGTCTCACACGAAGTTAACAGTGGTGAAAGTGGTAAGTTTGCTCTAATTTTAATGAATGAATCAAGTTTCTTACTTCTGAATGCTTGCTTAGTATCACTCCCCCTCTTTTTCCTTACATACAGTATCTAGTCTGCCTTTTTTCCATAAGCTGTTTTCCTTTACTCACTGCTCCCAGTTCCTTTAAAGTTTCTGAGTGTAGGTTTGGAGAGCTATAAGGGCTATGTGTACATTTCACCTATAGTGGGTTTTCTTCATTTATCTCCTTCCCTCCCCACAAGAGACACCAAAGAACTCATCATTAGGCTAATAAGTAACCTCAGGCTTTGAGGGTGGCCTCCCAGGTAAATACTTTATTTGGTTCCCACGACATATCCCTTTTCAGATTCTGGGAGTCTGTGACTCATGTGTATATGGCATTCCCATATCTGTTCTCTTGGTAGCCCACCTTCTAGTGAAAGCTTCGTTTGGCATATATAAAGAGTTAATTGAATAAAAGAAAACCTTTTCTGGTGCCTCCTCTGAGCCAGGTCGTATGTTAGTGATTTAAATATGCTTCTCTATCACGTTTTCCCAGCACATCCCTGAGCCTGGTATCATTCCCCTTTACAGAAGAGCAAGGACAGGGGTTACAGAAGACCCAGGCCACACAGCCTCTCTGTAGCAGCACCAAGATGTAGACCTGGGGTTTCCTCACTTTGGCACCCATCTCTTTCCTGTTTATCCTAAAGAGAAGTTGTTTCACCAGACACTGCAAAGGCAACTCTGACCCCCTCCTCTTGGGCATTTCAGTATATGCTGCCATATCTCTTAAAGCCAAATCCTCAGGGACTTTATAATACCAGAGGAACATTCAACTCCTTCCAGTTCAACAAATACTTATTGACTACTCAGTGCCTCACTTTGCACTGGAATCAACAGCTCTAGGTCCCATGGTCTGTAGGGAAGATAGGCACTATGGGCTGAATGTCTGTGTCCCCCAAAATTCATATGTTGAAGCCCTAAGCAAAGCGAAGACATCTGAAGAGGAGGCCTTTGGGAATAAAAGCATAGATGAAGTCATGAGGGAGCGCCTTCGTGATGTGATCAGCGCCCTTAAAAGAAGAGGAGCTCTCTCCTTCTTGAGCACACAGGAGAGGTAAGGTGAGGACACAGTGAGAAGGCAGCCATCTGCAAGCCCAAGGGGAGCCCCTATCAAGAACTGAATCTGCTGGCACCCTGATCTTAAACATCCCAACCTCCAGAACCTCATTATTATTATAAATAATAAATTATTATTTATCATAATAAATAAATGTTAGTTGCTTAAGCCACCTAGTCTATGGTATTTTGTTATAGCAGCCCTTGACCAAGACAAAGGGAGAGTGGAAATGTCAGGCTTGCAGGTCATTCAGTTCCCAGGTTGGGTTTTAGGTGGGGCAGATATGGGAGCAGCAGATGAAGGGAGAGCTCTCTGATGGACCATCTGGAAGTGTGCTATCTCTGGAAGTAGCAAATTGTGACACTTTCATCTGGGAAGTCATGCTCCTCTCAACCCTTTGCCATTAAAGAGGACATTCACAAGAGGAAAACAGTTGCTGACCACCCAGGAGAGCTCTCCCCCAGAGGTATTCCTGAAATCTCTGTGATGTGTTTATTTAATAACCAGCATAACATTTTCTATGTTAATTACATATTAGAAAGTGAAAGATTTCATCAAAATAAGGAATCAGCTGTTAAGTGTGATGTGTAAGATATCAGAGCCAGACTTCTGCATTCAAATCCTGCCTCTACCACATACCGACTGTGTGTCCTTGGACAGCTTGCCCAACCTCTCTGTGCCAAAGTGTCCTTAACCCTAAATTAGGGATCACAAAAGTATCTGCCTTGTGGGGCTATCATAAGGATTAAGTGAGTTAATACACATAAGGTTTTAAAATGATGCTTGAAAAAAAAATGATGCTTGATACATAGGTGAATCTCAATATATATTAAATCTAATATATATATATATATGGATACAAAGAAATTATGTGCAGAGAATCTTCACAGTTACAAAAACAATATGAGCCAATGTTGTCCTTACTGTATATATAGTCTCTCAGCCCTATTTTCCACGTAATGTGACACAGTTCCCATGTTTGACAACTTGAGTGAAGTGATGTTGGATTAACAGTTAGGGTACCTGAAGGGTGTTACTAACTCCTTGTGTCATGAAATCATTGAATAGAGGTCAAATAGCAAGTTTGAGAAATAAGGACATGTTGCTCTTATTTCTTTTTGCCTGTTCCCTACTGGAGTTTGGCACAAAGGAAAGTAATTCAGTCTCTTGCCAATTCATGCTTCTTTTCAGTGCACGAGTCAATGTGGTGGGCTTTGACCATTAGGGATGCATCAGGGCAGACTCCGACCCCAAGGAGCTCCTGACATGGCAGTTGGCAACACAGTATACAACAAATGTAAGATGTCTCAGTTGGTCCTAGGTAATGTGGGAACAGATGCATTCCCACAAGGAAAGATCAAAGTGGAATATTAGGTGAAATCATATTCATACCTTCAGGACACTTCATATATCCTTTTTTGATAGAGCACATACTCAGTATCAAGCCCATGTCTAAGTACTTTACCGATAGGAACTCACTTGAGCTTATAAGAAGCCTGTGAGAGGATGCTAATGTGCATCATTAAGTACAATATAAAATGTCAACTGCAAAATGTGAGAAAATATTGAGGCTTAACAAGTTACAGTTAAAAGACAGAAGAACTAAATTCAGACATAATACTCTCATCCAAACTCAGAATTATGAAAAAAAAAGTCATAATCTCACAAAAATGCCTCAAGTTTCACTCTATTTCTGAAGTGGATATTGGAAGCCCATGAAATCCAGGGCATTAAAAATAATAATAATTGGATTAAAAGAATTTCTTAAACATCCACTGTGTTCCAAATTTACATATTTTTTATTATTTATGCATAGCCTAGCACTTGGGAACAGACTCAACTCACACTGCTTTGATATCCCAGGTCTGCATTTACTAGCTCTGGAACATTGGGAAAATTTATTTTTTTTTAAGATTTTATTTATTTATTTGACAGAGAGAGACACAGCAAGAGAGGGAAAATGAGCAGGGGCTTAGTGGGAGAGGGAGAAGCAGGCCCCCCGATGAGCAGGGACCCCGAATGTGGGGGTTCAATCCCAGGACCCTGGAATCATGACCTGAGCTGAAAGCAGAGGCTTAAGGACTGACTGAGCCACTCAGGCACCCTGTCATCAGGAAAACTTCTTAACCTCTCCATGTGTTTTCTCATCTGTAAAATGGGGATGATAACTGTACTCACCTCACAGGGTCATTGCAGGATTAAGTTAATGTATATAAAACACTCAAAACAGTGTCTAACACTCTTGTATGTGCAAGAGAAATGCTTGTTGTTATTAAAATATCACAACAGCCTTGTTGTTACTATAGTTTCATACATGAGGCAATAGAGCTTGGCTGGTTAAGGGTTAAGTCAACTTGTCCCAGGCGACCCACCCGGAACTTGGCATCGGAACTTGGCATGCATCGTAAGGATTCAAACCTAGGTGTGTCAGCTTCTAGACCCTGGGCTCTGAATGAGCCCACAGTGACCTTTACCCCCACTCTAGCAAAGGAAAGTCAAATGCAAGCTGATGAAGGCTGTTGTCTCATGGTGTACCATAAGCTCAAAACAAGGCCATTGCCCTGGGTATGCTCTGTTGCAACTCTCTGACCATGACCTTTGCCCACCTAAAGAGCCAATATCAAGGCAGCCTTTGGTAAAGGGGTGAGACAAAGACCTTTTGATTGGGAAAACAATGAAAAGGGGACAAGACAACTTACCTGAAGGGAGGGGGGTTATCACCAGGGAATCAATGCTAAATGCTACTGCAGTCAAGAACCAGAGCTCCCCAACTTTTATAATCAAACAGCCTTAGTCACTGCTGGGATCAGAGTTCACTGTAGACTGTTCATATGCCCTGGCAACAAACTTCCACAGGCCATAAACATCCTCTTCAGGCCGAAGGAAAGATAGGACAGGATACCAAGGACACAGTCTCCTGAGGAAGTAAACAGCAAAGGAAGATGGATTTCGCACCTGACATTTCCATGCTTCTCTTTGACATTTGTGTTCCATGTCTTGGAAAAGTTAGCGATGCCTTATAAACTCTTAAGTACCATCTTCCAAACAACATGGATTCTAGCCAACCACCAAAATGGAAGAGATTCTCACATGAGACCAATGAAAATATACACACGTGGGAGAGAGCCCCATTGGTGTATACTTTTGATATCATAATGACTTTTTTTTTGATTTATTTATTTATTTTAGAGAGGCAGAGCACAAGGGCACATGCATTGGGGGAGGGGCAGTGGGAGGTAGAGAATCCTCATGCAGACTCTCCACTGAGTGCAGAGCCTGCCATAGGGCTTGAGCCCACAACCCATGAGATCATGACCCCAGTGGAAATCAGGAGTCACACACACTCAACCAAATGAGCCACCCAGATGCCCCTCATGATCACTTTAAAACAGAACAAAAGTTATTAGGCATATCTTTACGTCATCATTAAATATATCTAGTTTCTTTGTTGAAAAAAGCATTTTGCAATTTTGTATGCATTTAAAGTATGTTATTGTAACTTTAACAAATAAATGAATTTTGGGTCAAAAAACCCAACACTCTAGGAAAGCAGTGGGTAGGGAGGAGGAGAGAGGCTCAGCAAATAAAGCATTTGCTATGAATTATGCTTTCATTTATCTCAAGAGGAAATGGAGGGGATACATCATGGCCTTGGGCCCACTGAGAGGGACCTGGATTCAAATCCTAGCTCTGTCCATGTATGTGACCTTGGGTAGATTACAGGAGCCACCAGACCTTATCTACAAAATGAAGCTAACAGTATTCAGCTCTGAGAGCTTTTTGTGGGGTAGATGAGATAGCATATGACAGGTGCCTAATCTTAAAGGTGGCCCAGTCTTTACTCAATAATGTTACTTTTCTTCCTCTTATACCCCACCTCTTAAGTAACCTTCTCCAAGGCAGAGTTAGTTACCCATCCTTTTGTGTACCCACAGGTGATTCATTCCTCTTAATTTCTGTCCCCAGAATTTAGAGTAGCAATCAGGTGTTTGGTAAATATCTGTTCGTTCAGACTTGGTTATGGTATAACTTATATCCCTACCATGAAGTCCTGCGGACAGGAACCATGTGAGCCAGCATCAAAGATGGTTGTGTTACTAAGTGTTGCCCCTCCCATTTTCTAAGGTACACAAACACATCAATCTTCAGCAGTCAGGCAAGTGACTCAAATCGGTGAATTAAGATAACAAGAGTGGCAAAGTCTGTGACAAACTAGACAGGATCTCCCTGCAGGCACTCTGATTCAAATAAACAAAACACACTTTTCTAGCCAAACAAAACCATCTGCCTACAGGATCTACCCCTCTGGCTATAATTGGCTGCCATAAACAGAGATTCACATTGACAAGTATTTTCTTATACATTATTTCATTTGATATGTCAGCAGCCCTCTGAAGTAAGCAATGTTGAGTTCATCTTACAGGTATCTGACAGAGACAGAAACTAAGGCTCCAAAAGAGTGATTTGTCCACATCAAACATAGCTAGTGAATGGCTGACCAGGGATTTGAATCTGTCTTCTAACATCAAACAACCCCTGCTTCTCCTTAACACCACATACTGTCCTTGATACGCTGCTGTTTTTACCCCCATGGTTTTTCTGAAACAAAAAACAAATCCCATCAAAAGATTAAATCCATGTCAGATTTACACTCCAATGAGCACCATGAGTCATAGTCAATCTAGAACTGAGACTGGTGTCCTTGGAAACAGTGCCTTCTTTGCAACTAGAGGGATATACTTTACCCAGGCTGTTTGCACTGGGAATATGGTGCCAGGGATCGGGGTGCCAGGCAGAGACGTACCAGGAAGAATGGTGAACAGGTTAATAGGAGGAACTCTGCACCCGAATAGTAATGAGGAACCAGGCTCCTTGAAACAATGTGAACAATCTTTAAAAGAACTTGAGTATGTAAAAAAAGCAAGAAAATCAAGGTAGAATCTTAGCAACTAGAGTAAATAAGCATCTGATTTCTCTACGCTAGTGTAGTTCAAGAGAAACAAAATGTGGCCCACATATATAACGTTACATTTCCTAAGCAGTCACATTAAAAAAGTAAAAGTAAACCAGAGAAAATAATGTGAATAATACATTTGTTTAACTCAATATATCTAAAATATTATTTAACATGTAATCAATATAAAATTATTAACAAGATATTCTATATTCATTTTTTCCCTAGTGGTTTGAATCCAGTATGTATTTTATATTCGCAGCTCATCTCAATTGCACTGACCATATTTCAAGTGCTCAGTGGCCACATAGCTAATGGCTGCCATACTGGGCAGCATATATCTAGACCAAAGAAACTTCTAAAAATCTCTATTTCTGGTGCAGTGGAAGTGAATAATGTAGTTGAAAGCCAGATCTGACAGCATTCTTCAAGGACACAGAGAACTCTCATTTCTAATCTTTCTAGTTTAATTTCAAGGCAGGTCTCTCAGAGCCACCTTCAAACTTTGCCACCATTTGGGGGAGAGCTGTGTCAGTTTCCAGCCAGTTGCTCTGCAAAGCCAATCAGAGGCCATTGTGTTTGGCAACCTGTTTTTGCCTTGCAACAGTGCAATCCTCAGCATGTCCCCTTTCAAATACCTATTATTCTAGTTCTTTCTTCAGTGGTGCCATGACTGGCAGTGATTAGGGTGACATTTTTTATGTGCCTGAGTTCACAGAGCAATTACATACTGTGAGTGGCATAGTGATTCAGAGGCTGTACATAAAGACTAGAATCGCTACATTTGCATGTCTCTGAATACTGAGATTCCTATCTCCATTATATGGCAATGAGGTAGAAATTGATAGCATTATTAACTATGTACACAGTAAGCACAATTTTCTATTCTCTGTCTCCAGCTGTTTTCAAGGATACTAAAAGATAGAAGAGGCAACCAGAGACAATAAAGTTGCCCACACCGAGTCCCTCAGCAACTCTACCAAATAGAAATTTTGCAGAGCTAGAGATTTCTACACCTTATCAATAAATCTTTTGGCTGCCTCCCAGAAGAAAGTCCACACAATCCAATCCAATCTCATGGTTCCATTTGGGAAAACACTGCAACACAGAGAGGACAGATCTATCCAAGGTCACACAGAGAGAAAGAAGGCTAGAAGACAGAGGATTCCAACAACAGCCACTCCTCTGAGCCTCATCCTTTGGCACCTGGTGGTAGCTTTGGAATAACAGAGTCCCAACTTCCAGTCTAATTACATATTATACATTCTGGTCACACACCCTTTTTTCTGCAGAAGAGATAAAGAAACCAGCTGAAATTATAATTTGATTCCCTAAATACAAAGACTTTTTCAGTTGACTAGAAATGAGCCCTAACTCACCACTGAATCAACATCAATTTTTGCAGCAATGAAATAAATATATGGGGATATAGTTAAGGTTATGGTGGTTATAAAACAGGGAAAGGGAAAGCTGTGATTAAGTGTTTATATGGCTCTGCCATAAAAATAAAACATTTTTCCATCAGCCATGTGGTTGTGACATTTTTGATATCAAGGGCAAGATCAAGGTAATTATATCCAAAGGGACCCTTTAAGAAAATAGATCATCAGTGTAGCAAACCACAGATGCAAAGCAGAGAGTGCTTTGCTAGCAACATTGTGGTATGTAAGGGAGAAAAACTCTCTTCATCTAAATCCTAACACAACAGTGCTCTAGTAGAGGAATAAACAACTACAGACAGCATGAAGGTTAACTGCCTCTGCATAAAAGAGGAGATGGAGTAAGATTTGTCAAGTGTATGGAAGCATCAGCTTAATGTCTGTCACAGTGAAATGAATGCATGAACAGCTGTAACACTGAATTCCATTAATAAACATGATGGTGAAATGGGCTGGGTTGAAGCATTATTATTTATTATATGCTAAAATGGATTGTTTGTGATGTATCTTAAAAGTGTTGAGTATCTTACAATAGCTAGAAGGGTCTATTACCTCTTTACCCCATCAATAATCAAAAGCATTGTCCTAGAAGTCAAAACTGAAGGAGTTTCTGGGTAGCATAAAGCCCAAAGAAAATGGACATACCCAGCAGTGTGTAAAAGAGGTTGTGAAGTCCTGTGGGTCTCCATTTAAATGTCACTGGGTTCGGGGAGGCCTTTCTCTGAGCCCATAGCCTCAATGAACTCCCCCCCCATAAGCTACCATACTTTTATATGATGTTTTATATGATATGTTCATTACAAGTATGTACTTAGAGCCTGTCTTCTCCATGAAGAATATCTGGGCAGGTGCCTACCTGTCTAACACAGCTACTTCATTGATTGAAAAGGTACCTACAGAATACCTACAAAGAGCTAGGCACCATGCTAAGTGCACAAGTTACACCAGAGAACAAAATAATGCGTGCTCCTGCAGCTTACACACAACTGGGGAGAAACAGACCATAAACAGCTCAACAAGTTGATTTTTTTATTTTTATTTTTTTTTTTTTTAAAGATTTTATTTATTTGACAGAGAGAAACACAGCCAGAGAGGGAACACAAGCAGGGGGAGTGAGAGAGGGAGAAGCAGGCTTCCCGCCGAGCAGGGAGCCCGATGCGGGACTCGATCCCGGGTCTCCAGGATCATGCCCTGAGCCGAAGGCAGTCGCTCAACCAACTGAGCCACCCAGGCGCCCCAAGTTGATTTTTTTATAATTAATATGTGCTCTACACAAAGCAAAGGATAATGATATAGAAAGCAGATGTGTGGGAGGCTAGTCTCTCTGAGGACATGTGATGAAGGAAATTTGAATATTGGGAAGTTCTGGGTGAGGACACTCCAGCCAGCCAGAAAACCGGTGGAAAAGCCCTAAGATGGTAGTAAGTCTCTATGGTTGGAACTAAGTGAGGGGGAGAGGGAGTCAAGGAAGTAGACTGGGCAGGATTGCATACTCAGATCATAGTGAATGCTCAATAAATACTCACTGAATGAAACAACAATGACAAAAAACTTTTGTTGAATAGTGTTAGAAGTCCTAGCAACAGCAATCAGACAACAGAAAGAAATAAAAGGTATTCGGATTGGCAAAGAGGAAGTCAAACTCTCTCTCTTTGCAGATGACATGATACTATATGTGGAAAACCCAAAAGACTCTACCCCCAAACTACTGGATCTCATACAACAATTTGGTAATGTGGCAGGATACAAAATCAACGCG